>JAGTXR010000019.1:3000000-3195150 GCA_022606575.1 Glossosoma conforme | reverse complement strand
TAAACCTGCACCCAGGGATCATAGATACGTGGACTCCACAACCACCTCCTCCAAACGTAAGCCTACCACTGAACATCATTATTAACCTATAACCACATTGTTTTCGTGTAATTTTGCATATTGCTTTAAGCCTGGCGTGGGAAATTTTTTAGTTGCTGTGCATTTTTTTTACATTTTAGTAAACCGTAAATAACTTTTGAATTACCTAATTTAAAATATCAATAACCATAAACAGTATTATCAAATGAAAAAGAAACGCCGATAATGATAGTATTCAATGCATATATCCAGTGGAAATATGCATTGATTTTACATATCAATTTTATAGAAAAAATGTATGCAATAAAAAATTATAATTACACACTAAATATTGGAAAAATATCTTATATTATCATTTTTTTTTGTATCGCAAAATATGAATTGTGTGAAATACATTTTGACGAAATAAACACAAAATGCATTTAAAATCAATAAAATCACTTGAAAAAATAATATAGTTTACGTAACCACCAGCAATTGCCATCAAACTTCAACAAAATTTCAGCATCATTCAGCAAAACAAGGAATATTAAGAGTCCTGCAAATGATCAGCAGTTCTCAAAAACGGAAATATTATGTCCCAACAACAGTGTGTCAAAGAAAATTTAGTTTTCTTAATGTTTTCCATACCAGTTTCTTGTGTCTTTTTATAATGCTCCACTAGATAGTGTAACACAATTCTTGTGTTTATATGAATATCAATTGTGAATATGTTTAATTGTTAAATATGCTTATTGCAGGAGACTACGTGGATCGTGGGCAAGGCTGGCACAGCAGCAGCAACAACACGGGAGGAGCCCCCAACAAGGGCAGCTTCCCTCCGCCTGCGCCGCATCACTCCGTCAACCTCTGGTCCAAGACCGGTATGTCGCAAAATGTCCACAGCAAATACTGAGACCCGCCGTCGGAAACCTTCATTATCTAATACGACCGCATGGACCACTTATCATTAGCGAATGAGAGAACTGACTTAATATCTACGCTTGAAAAACATCCTTATAACCTGATAAATCTGGAGTCAGATTCATAACCAACATATCTCTCATTGTAGCTTAATGTAGAGTGTTTTTAATAGCCCCCCTCTCTTTGATAAGTGTCTTGTTTTTCATGTGATCAGTTGTGAAGGAACTTAAAATTAATTAATGTTTCGAAACTATTTTTTTCTTTTCTTGTATAGATTTTATGAATTTGATAGAATTTAAAAACTTAAAAATATGAGATTAAATAATTAATACAGCCTTGTAAATGAATAATCATGGTTTTCACCCGATGCTTGGATATTTATTGTTTTGTGTTGTTGGTAGACTTGTTTGAGTGGCATCCATTGATATTCCTCTCTTGACATTTATCATCGTGTCTGACGATCCCAGCTTTTCCTTTTGTTTGTTTCGGTTTTCAGTGAAAATTATCAAATTAAATAATAGTTGATATTGTGGCTTTTGAGTTTACCGTGTGTGGCGAATTTCTTCTATCCGTTATTTCGACCGCCATTGCAGGGGTCTTCTTAGGGTTGATGACTTTGTGGGACTCAACCCTGAAGAAGACGCCTGCAATGGCGGTCGAAATATCGGATAGAAGAAATTTGCCAAACACGGTTAAACCCAAAAGCCACAATATCAAATGTGGCCGTAAAAACCTAAGAATTTATTTAAATAATGGTTGTTAACTGATAATTCTTAGTGATAATACTATATTATGACATATTTAAATATTTAGTAAGGATGAATAATGATACTTTTTTAAATTGTTTTAAAATATATCACTCTTGAAAAACAGAAATAAGACTGCGGCTTCATGAATATGTGGGAACATCGGTCCTTCTATTTTAAACAATAACTAATTGAACAAACTATAATAATAGTTTATATACATGCGAATGACTGATGAAGTGTACAGTGTGCAAGAAATCGAAGTGTCATTTCTGTAATTAACAGTTACTCATTGTGAGTTATGTTAAAGCAATATAAAATATTATTATCTATTTAGTATTTAAATGTATATCAAAGTGAATGCTAAAGGTATCTAAAGAATTCAGTTTCATTTAATAAAATGATTATTTTAAACCTGTCACATGTTCAACCTTACATTTAAGCATTCTCAAGCGGTGACGTCCTTTAAAACATGGACTGAAAATGTCCAAAAGTGAAAGCAATCGAGATTTTTAAATTAAAATAGAAACATTATTTTTGCTCATTTAGCATTAAAATTATTGAACAATCCAATCAATCTTATATTTCTTATCATTTCCGTAAGACATTTTTTTTGTGTATGTCAATTAATTTGTAATGAATTTCACAAATACTCTTATATTTTTGAGATACATATAAGCACATACTATTGAACTTAATATTAGGTCAAATTGTTAGTAATAATATGGAACCTTTGAGGTCAACTTGATAGGGACAAAACTTTAATTATATTTATGATATAGTGGCTTAAATATCTAAGTTATGATACTATACTAGAAGGATATCCTTTCAGTTAATAATCAAGAGCTTAAGATAGACTTTGTTGCATTCTATTGAAAGAAGAATATTCCAAATAAACGTGGATTTTGTGTTTCAATTCTCAACTCTGTGTAATATTGAAGAGGCTGCTGATACAGGGAGCGGCAAAAGAGCTGACAGTTTTAAATCAAAACAACAACGAAAACTTTTTTTGCCACTCCCTGTATTAAAAATAATTATGTCCATATAGATAGATTATTTAAGTTTAATATCGCATGAACACAGAAATAGGTACTAAATTTATTCATTATATTGTGTGTGTATACATAATATCTTTTTTTAAATTAATTAATAAAAAAATCAATAATTTGCTATTGACACTGCTTAAAAAATATATTTTTTCAAATGTTAATATGATAACAGAATAATATTTTTAAATGACAACCCATTTATTTTATAAGGTTTCTGTTAACAGTAACTAACTTGTGTTATTTAGGAGATGAAAGCAACCTATCATCAATCTCATAGGTTTATATTTTTTTATACATCATGATTCGTCTTTAGGTTAAGTTGAGCATCGGTTTATTATTTTTTTGTATTTGTATTTTCATTTTTCATATGATTAAATAAAATAATTAATTTTAATTATGTTTCACTTCACCTCCACAATGGTTCGGTTTCTCCATAAGAAGTCTGAGGATGTTTCACCATCAGTTATTGAGTATTGCACAACGGGAGAACGCTGGGTGGATTACAAAATCATAATCAAACAACGATAAATCAAAATTTATAAAAATCAACACGCATAACTATGGATTTTCATTACTTGTAGTCAGTTTATTCACTCATCTCGCCTAGAACTCGCATTAAAAAAAATTTAAAATCCCAATATGTGAAGTTAAATTGATCATTGTCTTGATTTTTTAATTAAAAATGTAAATATACATAAGCCATAAAATGAAATTTTATAAAAGACTTATTTGATATTGTGGCCTTTGGGTTTAGTCGTGTGTGGCGAATTACTCCTTTCCAATATTTCGACGGCCATTGTAGGGGTCTTCTTCAGGGTTGATGACTTAGACACAAAATCATCAATCCTGAAGAAGACCCCTGCAAAGCCGGTCGAAATATTGGAAAGGAGTAATTCGCCACACACGGCTAAACCCAAAAGCCCCAATATCAAATCTGGCCATGAAAACCTGAGAAGTTATTTAAGAGTTATTTATATTTATTTATTTTCAAAATCATAAAATTTTCATTAAATCATTCAATTTGTTTTACTCAATTTAGATAAATTTGGTCATAATTTAAATCTTAAACTGGTCAAATAAAGTATATTTATTTTTAATGTAAATTAACAAATATTTTTTTGAGCTATGTTTTACTTTTTTGTATAATACGAGGGCATAAATTTATAAATAAATAATCTCAGTGACTATATTGCATAGCTGCTTATATGGGCGGGCTTACATCACGAGCAGTCATAAATTATTAAAATTCTTTTTTATACTGTCACATCTAAAAGTATCCACCTTAAATATCACCTTAGGTTAGATTTTAGAGATTTCCTGCAAATTGTTCCGTAATTTTCCTTGTGATATCCTCATAATAATAACTTGACGGTTTCGGATTGTTTTCTCCAATGTCCCCATGTATCACTAACTGTCCTAAATTGAATAATAAGCTCATAACCTATTATGTATTAATTTGATAAAAAAAAAACAAAAAAAAAAGATAAAACTATCCCTCACAAAAATAAATATAATACAAAGTCTATGTGATTTTCACCAAAAAATGACTGACTTAAAAGTATATTCTTGTCATTCTTATAATAGAGATGATATCTTAAGTATTTTTAAATCTGTAATTATATTATAAATGGATATGTAACATTGAACTTTATAGATAAGAGTTATAATCTATTATATAATTCTGCATTTCATTGAACTATATATATTTTTTTAATTCACATATATATAAATGATAGCTTGGAAAAAAGTCCATGATTCAGGAATTTGATGAAAAAAGTACAACACGGTTCCCCTGGCTTTATAACATTCTTGATATTCCACTTTCATGTAATCTAAAATTTAATAAATTCATAAATATTTATTTATTTACCTTGCTTTTACATGGATCACGTAAGATAAGTTCTCAATTAGGAGACTACAGTTTCGACTAACTCGTAGCCTTTCTCAATCCTTCTCTTGTTAACACATTCGCATCGGGTGACATTCGCGGTCGGGTGATACTCTAATACGGGCGATAAATCGATGTCTGTTTCTACATAAACTGACATAACTTTCAAAATATCCAACATAACTACATATTTTTTTCAATTTGATTCTCACCAATTATAGCACCACCAGCAATGTTATCGAAAAATTGTAGAACTTTTAATAATGATTTTTAATTATTTCCACAACTTGAAAATATACATTAAAACATTTAAGGGTACGTTTTGTAGAGTTATAAATATTTTTTAAGATTTAGAGTGATATTCATGGTAATAATAACCCTTATAAAGGGTATTATCACAAAAAATATACATAAAATACTAGCGATTATGCAATAAAATATATGTTGATGTTACAAAATAAACAAACATTATTTATTCTAAAAATTGAAACAAATTTGTAGTGACCTTGTGTCATAAATATGCGCTTACTTGTGTAAATCTGATAATGTCAAACCTTATAAGTAAGAAAAAGTCAAATGTGTGTAAAAAAAAACAAGTATAAATACCCTACTCGACTTTAACTATCACAGTACGGAAAAGATAAAAAATACCCTTCCCCTAATTAACCATCAATCGACCTAACGGGTTTTAATACCTTTCCCGATGCGAATGTGTTAAGAGAACTTATCTTACGTGATCCATGTAAAAACAAGGTAAATAAATAAATATTTATTACTTATAAGGGATCTCAAAGTGAATGCTGAAAACATTGAAAAAAATAATAAATCCAATTTCCAACATGATTTTGTGTATGATATGCCTGAATATAGTAGCTTTACTTAAAGAACACTTTAAGTGTTGATATACCTGTTTCTTTTTTAATACACTGACATACAAATAATTAGACTTCGATCAATGAATACCTGGAGTCTTATGTTGATGGTGAGTGTTAGTCCTTGCTTTGGGAATATGGTGGGGTATATACCCCTTTGAATACGAAGACAGCTATACATCTTGTATTATATTACGCTTCAATCACCAAAACATAACCAACAAAAAGCAAATTTTACAGGTTTTTTCCCCATCACAGAGCGTGGATATGTTTGCATGGTTTTTTGAATTTTCTAAAATAATAATTTTGTCATTTTTTTATTCCAGCGCATTGGCACTATCACTTGTAAATATAATGAATCAAAGTTTTGCAAGTAAGGGATAAGAAACTATTTAATTGTTTTGAATCAAAATTAAATTTTACTATCGAATTTGACATGCAACGATTAAATGGTTTATTATTCACACTTGCTCAAATTGAGAAACGATGCAGAGATATGCGATAGTGCTGATGCACTTCTCTATGTTTGGCTTGTCTTGAAATCTGCTAAACTTAATGTAATATAAAATGTATAGCTCATCTTTTTGTGTCTTTACGCCGAGCAGGTCATATATGCTTTGAGTAAAAAAAAGGTGTCGGTTACGATGTGTCGAGGATCACGAGTCCGTGTTAAGCAATGAACAGTTGGAGTTTAGGGCGCCGCAGAATGGCAGCTGACAGTGAACAGCCGAGTGAAGGTTTGGTGTTGTTGCAGGGGAGGCGTGGGGCGGTGCGGGGGGAGGCCGGCACGCAGAAGCAGCCCCCGCGGCGGCCGCTTACTCTCGCTACGCGCCTCAGCAGGGCTACTACACCAACCCCTCAGACAAGTTCACCTGATCTCGCCACCGCAACAGCGATCCGCACCGTTGATAACAATTTTGCCCGACGACAAACCAGACTAAGGATCACCCGCGATCCTCCCAACCAAAATAGATGGGTATAAATCATGAATCATCGGGAATTCAGTCACAAGATCACAATTTTACACATTATAATCGTAAAAGCTTTTATTTAACTTTCAATCAGATCCTTCAGTTATATTTGGACTGTCCAATATCGGATTGGTTTCACCAACAAATTTTATTCAACAGGTATGTTCTGATCTTTCGGCTGTCATAATTATAAAATATTTTTGCATTTAAGAGTTAAATTATGCATCCATTCATGGCACCACCGGATGCCAATAGTGTTTTGTATTTATTACCTTGTTTATCAACTATCAGTTAATGTTTAAGGGTTCTTGCTTAATTATTTGTTATATCGTTAACAATACAGCCAACCTTCCTATACCACACTATTTTTATTCGTCACAGAGATTTTTGCTATAGTGTTTGCGGGGATTTTTCATATAATAGTCCCCGGAGAGAGAACTGTCTGTTAGAACTAAATTGTCAGGAGCATCGGGCTAATCATCCAATCTTTGAAAACATAAAAGGTGTTGACTGTACACAGGTTTTTGTGGCCAAATTTGTAAAACGCGACTTCAATTAAACCATGTGTGGCTAATTTTTTTGTGATATTTTCTGACTGACATTGGTCATGATTAAAAAATATCCATTTGCTAAAATTTTATCAATTGATTTAAAGCCACATTTATGCTCAAGACATTAAATTTGTTTTTTTTTTAGTTCTTTGTTACGAGACAACTTCAACCCATGTATTGAAGATCATTAAACTGTTTTAGTAAATCATCAGACATACACTTATTAGACATTTGTGATAATATTACTTTCTCTTCTTAACGTTTTTTAGTTATCAGGTAATTATATTGTAAACATTCATAGGTTATACTGAATGAGCGCATCATCAAGGAGACTTAATTGTCCTCAGGTGTGATGCAGGTGTGAGGCGGGTAAAGTCCAGGCTATACTTGTTAAAAAAGTTGTAATTATTTTCTTTCAAGTACAGAAAAGCTCTCCTGCTAATCGATATAATTATATAAATAAAATAATTTATAACTGTGACGTAAAATGAGGGTTTACCTTTTCCAGGAATGATTAATGTTAAGTCGTGCTATTACATATTACGAGTGATTTTTTCTAAATAAGAAAATTATAAATTTTTAATATTTATAAAAAAAAACATTTCTTTAATGTGCTTTTTTTTTTTAATAAATTACATGTTTGTTTAGGATATTTTTTATTACTGTTATTGCCAATGTTTTGTTCAATATTAATCAGTCCTTAACTTTCTTTGACGGTTTTAAAAATGTGACGATCCCATATTAAAACTATTGCGGTGTTAGAAGGCAAACCACACACATTACGTTTTAACTAAAGAATAAACCAATCTATCCAACTAGTTACCATATCAAAAAAAATACATGATATTTTTTTTATTGCTCCATTGTAGCAGATAATTTAATTCATATTTATGTGGTACTTTAAAAAAGTTTAAAAAAACATACCCATCATAAAGGATATATAAATATCTATTAATATGATAAGGTGCAGCTTGTATTGTTTATTTTTTATACCCATGAAAAATGTATAGCTCATTTCCCAGATAAAATAATTTGAATAAATGATTTACTTGACTAACTAGTCAGCGGCCCACTTCCAGTTTCCCTTGTGGTGGGCGCTTGTCGTAAATTTTACGTCATAAAGTTTTCTCCATGTAGATGTTAAGGAATTGCTGTAAGGTTATGAAAAATTATGAATGACAGTACTTTAAAAAACAAAAATTGACTTTCGTAAACAAAAAACGAAACAACACTTTAAATAATTCAAAACAAAATATTTTATTAACCTGTTAATCAGAATGAATATTCACATTTAGTTTTGTTGTGGTCCAGTATAACCTGAGGCTTTCTGTGGTGTCAGGATCCATTTCGTCGTCATCATGTAACGTTGACAGAATTATTATAGATTTATTTTTCCGAGGTACACAGGAAAGTTTTGTTTTTTTCCATTTGGAAACCAAAAAAAGTGGATTCCACAGTTCCGCTTTTGTCTGGCAAGAATTCTTTTGGGATGGTAGGTTAGAGAGACACTGTCCTTCGAATAGTTTGGAGCTCGATGCTTGCGACTAAGTGATAAATGTGGGGGAAGCGATGATGTACATTTGTTGTAAATTTTATGACAGCGCGCTCACTGGAAGGTTAAAAGCATTGAAATTCGTGTCGTGAAGAAATATATTAAAACTATTATTATTTCATACAAACACTGGCGTTGGATGTTTTAAGTAAAAATATTATATAACTTATAAAATTAAAAAAAATAAGGTAAAATTATTTTAGTAGGAACACATTTTGATAAAAACAGAAGCGTCACCAAACTCCTTTCAAAAACAATTGAATTAAGAAGTGAAAGGAGCTTAATTATGGTTTTCATTGAAATAATTTAAATTGTTCATTTGTTTCGGGTTATATTTGTTTGGATTTAATTATTTTTTTGTAAGTATTTTTTATTTTTCAATAAAAATAATGTTTATAAAGAACTATTCTGTTGAAATTTAATGCAATGACCAAACATGTTTTATTTACGCGACTTGTTTTTTTTATTTAATCAATTTTAATGGAAAACATTGTTATTTTTATTCTTTGCTCATATTATTACATTAACCTAGTGTGTAATTTTTTTAATTACCATCATAATCAATATCGTTATTATTGTGTGTTGAGTTTTTTCTATGCAAGAATAATAAGACAAAAAATGAATCCCAAAATATACGTCCATAAGTTGATTATGTTTTTAAAAAAACTTAAAACATGCTGGCAAGTTCTCTTGATTGTTGTGGCTTTATGCCAGTGATTATAAGACATCATACACCACAGCTGTGTATTTTCAAACTCCAGAGCTCTTGTTTTTTAATAAGTATTTGTGGAATTATATGAAAGACTTTGAATGAAGCCAATTGGTATAGTAAAGTCCTTAGCCGTAGTTTATGGTGGCCATATGCTCGAAACCAAGAATAGATATGGCGTTGAGTATAATAACATTTCATTAAATGAATATAGATATATACTGGGCATATTTTATTATAAATGAAAAATATATAATAAGGAATGTATACATACAAATGTGTTGTTTCATTTAATCCATAACATAATTTTTATTTATTTTTTAATCCCCTTCTAGGCAACAATATTCAATATATATATAAAAATGGTGAGAAAAAGTAATACACATTTTAAAATATTTTTTAACCCTTTCATTGCGGCTCAGTTTGAATACAAATTATATTGTCAATTATAAAACTAGTATTTGAAGCATAAATGTACTTATCTGGTATATTTTCATATATCACATTGGTTTTTGTATCATTTAGCTATCAGATGATGCATAAAAAACTATTCTTAGAAAGTAGCAAAACGATATATCACGGCTACCAATGTCAACGGTCGGGGAATCTTATGACGGCATATGCCGACAACCGATGCGAAAGAGTTAAAATATTTTTTTCTAAAAAAATATTGTGAAAATATCTGGCTGCTTCTAATAAAACATTACAGGTAAAACTAACAAAACAATAAATATAACAATTTAAAATATTTGCATAAGATTTTTAATTCAGCAGGTAATTGACTTGACATTATTTTATTTTTAAAAATATTCAATTAATTTTATAAGATAATATAAATTATAATTTTATATCATTAAAAAAATTATAAAATAAAAGCATAGATCTACAATTCCTGATTCATTCAAGTTAAAATTTGAGCACTGAGGATTACTTAGAAAAAAAAATAATAAATACTGTATCAATTTAAGAAATCTTTTTTTTAAACCTGCGGATAAAAAGCAGAGGTTGGTCCATATAATAAGCTTTGTAAGAACAAAAAAAAAATATTTTTCAGTTAATATACTCATACAAAAAGCGCTAAAACCTCAAACATCAAATGTGCATAAAAAATAATTATAAATATTCCTGACATGTCACTAAAGAAGCTCCTTAATGGTATTCAGTTAAAAATATATAAGTCAATTATTACTGGCATATATATATAATGCTATAGTAAGTTGCAAACATTAAAATGACAATATTACAATTACAGTAATATGGCACATGTAACCTTTGTATTCTTTGGACAGTGAAAAAAAACATTTCATTATATGCATAAAACTGATAAATCTCAACTATATACAAATCATAGTATAATAAATAAATATTGTAGGTTTGCTCAACGAAATTGCACATGGAAATATTGTGATGTAATATTATTAATTATGTTTATAAATAACATGTAAAAATAATACATTTGATTTAAAAAATCTAATAGCAAAATAGCTATAAGAATCGATTACTCAGTACAAAGTCTTACATATAAAAATATAATTCTAAATTCCAAAGCACAAGTAAAAAGGTATCGTCAGATATAAAAAATGTATTATATTTTTATTGATAAAGTATAAGTTTGTTTATATTTAAAAATTCCAATATACACAGTAAAATTGATAAAAAAAATAATCTTATTTTTAAATGATGCAATATATTGCAATGTTACTTTTTATTTCTAATGGTAGGTGTCTTTTAGAAAATATAAGATCCTACTTTTAAAATAATTAATTAAATTTACTCTAATACGCACTGCAGACGATGACTTAAGATACAAGTTAAAGGTTGAATGATAGAATTCCGCATCTTCATGCAGATGATAATTAAACAAATATTCATGTTATTGTCACCTTTTAAAGTTAAAATTAAAAAATTATACAATAAACCTTCAGTTATTGCTCATTGTATCCTACCAGAAATCAATGGCATTTAAAAAAATTACTGATTTAAAAATTCTAAATTAATATTTCAGTTCATAATTATCAAGAACTCAAACACTTAAGATTATCATTCATCATCAGTGAAATATATAATTATTGTGACCTTAGAATGATACAAATGTGCGCAATAATTTGGTAAGACCTTCATTTATTACAGAATATACAAAATATTCTTTTTATTTATCTATAAGCATAAAACAAAAAAATTATAACCCATAAATCAAATATTTAATTGGAAGTAAACTTGAAGAAAATATTACATTTTAAAGAAATATGTAACAACCCATGGACTACAACCAAGGATGATCATAATAATAAAAGTCAGATTTTATCAATCAGTACAAAAAAGTTTAAACCAACTTCAGTGCAGTATAATTTAGCTAAATTAAGAAAACCTTTATGACAGAATGCCACAGATTCATTTGGGCTTAATTTCTAGTCCATAAAGTAGTGTTCCACGATACAATAGCATTAATCATAAGTAATTAGATGTCTTAAAACTTTCACGCAGTCCTACGAGAAGTAACATAAAAAGTCACCTTGTTAGAAGAAGACGTCTAAAAACACATTAACCCCTTGTGTGATTTGCCCGAATACAATTTGGGTAGGTATTTTGCTGACACAGTGATTTTCCCGAATCCAGCTTGGTCATTCCCCCACCAGTCTAGAGAACGCATCAGAAGGAAGCAAGTGGCAAAAAAAAAGGGTGGCTTTTTTTGACCCACTTTTTTTCAAGAGGTTGACCACAGAAGTGGTTAATGAAGGTTAGATTAAATTTACATTAAGAGAACACAAATTTATATTTTTAATAACAGTTATAATGCTTTTTTATCATTGTTGTAACCCACTATCACTTTACCTCAAATTTTTTGTATTGAGGCCTTCGATTGATATAATATTTCACATAATCAAGAATGTAAAAAAATTTAACTACATATGAAAGCCTAATAAATTATGGCTGGTAATAAACTGGCTTTCTAGTTTCATAAAAAAAATATCATAAATATTTCATAAGTGTGAAGAAAGAAGCTAGATAAATTTCAAAATACCTAATTATGAAAGAATAATGTCAGAATGGTAGGTATTGAAATTTACCTACATACAATTTTTAAAATAAAGAATAAAATACAATTTTCAAGATGCAAAATAAATAAGATAAATCAAATATAATGCAAAAATACAGATAATTTTGCCTGATATTATGCATTAAAATATTTCAGTATATAACTACAGAAGATGTTACCCAAACACATAAGTAGGAATCACAAACATACAACGTTCCACAGAATGTTTACACACAGAACATCACAAGACGTCACTTCAATCCCCAAATGCAGAGACACATCTAGGTGGCTCTCGTCAGCCCACAACTGGCTTGCAACTATTCAATATTCACTCATCATAAGATATTCTTTGTTTTATATTTAAACAAAACATTTTTAGAGTTGTGAAAAAGTACCTAGAGACAATTTGTTGATCGCCATTTCAATTGAAAAATAAACAATGAAGTGGAAGTTATCACTAGTCAAATAAATATTCATTGCATCCTCACGTCATTTTAACCACTGCACAAAAGATGACACTTTGGAGACGTCGATGGATATTTTAAAGACTAATGTGTGAGTAAAATTGCAGCCAGGCTTCTTCTTTTATATAAAAATGATGTATAGATTTAAGCGAGGTCAGTATCAATGTATATTAGTTATGACATGTCAGACATATTTAGAATATGGTAAGTGTGACACAAGTCCACAAAAAAGACCCCAAATAATGCAAAAAGGCAGTGTTTAAGTAGATATATCTTTTGATAGGTGACAATAAAGTCAATTATTCTAAAAAATACATAATATAGAAATATCTTTTATGTGTTATTATTATGCTTAAGTACGGAGTAGAAAATAACGGAATGCCTTCCAAAAAAATTGTTATAACATGTCATATCTAGGACTGCAACCATACTCTTAATCTTCTAAAGTGCACAAGGCTGCTGGTATGAAGTGTTATCATCTACAATGGCGATCACAATCCTCAGCATTGAGAAAAGAACTATATCATGAATAAATTATATTTTAATATTACATTATGTAAGATTTGCAAGCACAGCTGTGGACTTCAGTCACACATTGCACAGTTCCATAATGTTTACATGATGATCTGGGGTTCAGGCACAGAGATGGCTATGGACTTGTGCGGCAGGACCTGGCCCCCGTTGACGTAGAGCTCGTCCTGGACGATGACGTCCTCGCCCAGCACGGTGCAGCCCTCCATGCGCACCCAGCGCCCCACGACGCAGCGCCAGCCCACGATGCAGCCGTCCAGCCACGCGTGCGACTTGATCACTGCGCCACGCATTATCGTGCTGCGCTTTATGCAAGCACCTAAAACATATAATTATAATTTTAGTATTCACTTTGAGATCCACTTCAATATTAACTCTTTCCACTCTAATGTCGAGTGTCACTCGACATGCGATGTTTCAACCAGTACAACAGACTACCTGACGTAAACAAAAGAATGGTGTATTTCGGCGGGTGCTAGCGGGCAGGGACAAAACAAAACAGTTACTGTCTCGCCGAGATTTCGTAAACATGTGTTATCCGTTTGTGTTATTTTGCAATAAGAAGCGTTAGATTGTTATTTTGAGAAGTTTAAAAGTGATTAATTTTTATGCACTTTAATTTATTCAGTAATTAGTGAATATATTTTCAACCCATAATGTACAAGAAAAATGTAAGACATTTAAAACGAAAGCGAATTGTGTGTAAAACTACAACCGTAAACTGTGTGTACACTATATAAAAGGTTTCTTTCATTGTGCTGTTTTTTTTTTTAAATTCACATTCACCAAATAAATTTACAATTTCGTCGTGGAGCTACTGGAAAACAATAAAAAAATGCTTGGAGTGGAAAGGGTTACATAGACAAGTATTTCATGGATGTCTGGTTGATGAACATCAAAATAATAGATTTTGTTTTTAAATTATAATAATAAATTATTCCCATAAAGTGAAGTCTAAATAATAATTAAATTTAAAACATACAATACACTCAGATTGAATTTTATGTGACACATTGGTTCCATAAAGCGGTGCGTTAAAAAATATAACTTTTAATATAATTCAATGAATCGATTCCAGCAATCAAAATATCACTTTAAAAAAGCATAAAAGAAATCACAGAAAAGTGAAATAATGTAAAAAAAATGTGCAAAAAAGACGGTGCAATTGAAACAAAATATGTTTCAGAACATCCCTTTGATAAGTGAGTTTATTTTGTTGCATACATAATGTGAGAGTGAGTTAAGATGCCTCTTCCTCTTCCGAAGAATCATTCATATGAAACACCAAATCATCGAGATCTTCTATAACCTCCTCACTTTTTACAAATATATTATTTATTCCTTCTTCACTTAGTATGTGCGACATTTTGAAGGGTTTGTTCACAATACACTACAAAAATCGAATAAGTTCACAATTATGTATATTTTAGTGACCAATAAAATCAATCGATTTGAATAGCACAATCTAATTCCGAAGAGAGAGCGGGCAGACTGACAATACACACAAATTGTTTGGTGAGGATTACAACAATAAAGATCTACATATGTCATCATCATCATCATCAGCCTGTGTCCGTCCACTGTTGAAAGTAGGCCTCCCGCATGAGTCTCCATCCTCTTCGATCCTCCGCCTTCCGCATCCAGGTCACTCCCGCTAGTCTTCTTATATCGTCAGTCCATCTTGTAGGGGGTCGGCCAATGCTTCGTTTGCCAGTTCTTGGGCGCCATTCCAATACTTTTCTTCCCCATCGACCGTCGTCTCTTCGACAGATATGTCCTGCCCATTGCCACTTGAGTGTGCCTATTCGTTGGGTAGCATCCACTACATATGTATTGAAGTGAAAACACCGTTGATTAAATTTTTTTTTTGTAATGTTTACTTGTTTTTGTTTATTTAAAAATATATGATAAAATTCTAATCATTTTCACTTATCATTGATAAATCTATGTAGAATTTATAAAAAAATACGTAATCAAATTTTATTTGAAATTGAAAGCGTGGGATTTAAAAAAATGCGCCAGGGTGTGTGAACGTACCGGTACGTTTATACCGCTCAAAGGGTTAAGATAATCATGACCTATTTCATGTATTTTTCTACACTTATTTGTATGAAAAGGCAGGGATCTTACCATCTTCGATGATTACATCTGGTCCGATGGTGACATTGGGTCCGATGCGGCAACCTTGGCCGATGCGAGCTGTCGGGTCCACGAGAACGTTGCCGACTATTCCGGTAGAATTGTGGAGAAGTTCCGGGCTCTTGTAGCGCAGGCTTGTGAGGTAAAGGCACATTCCTATAAACCAAAAACATTTAAATTCAATACAAATGAGTGGAGTAGTATTTTTTAAAGCTTTCATCGCCTCGGAAGTCATCTGTCAATGATACATTGTATTTTCCAGAACATTGCATAAGCTGGAGGTTCTTGCATCTCATAATAGCACTCAATTTAGTACAACTGCAATGGTGCTTCTAAATGGCCTACTAATCTTTGTGATATTTGACATGTTTTATATATTTTTTGTTTATACATGCTCTATGTTTCTTTTATCATTATATTATTTATTATTCTATGCTTATTTTTGGTACATATTGGAACTGCGGTTCTGTTAAATAAAATTGTACCACTAATTATTGAGTAAAAATGTTCTATCACTCTTAATAAACTGCTGTAAACTAACTAGGTTTTTTAACAGTACAGTTCTGACCCATCTCGATGCCTGTCTTTCATACACATAGAAGTGATGTATAAATCAAAGATATATATAAATGTATGTCTTCGTTTACGTAGTCATAGCATCGTGGTAATTTCAAATAATCAGTGTCGTAGACTATTCTTGTCCATCCCTCCCGGATTTCTCGCCAAATATGACACGGTATAGATGTATTTAAAAGTTATAATAAAATTGATAGCTAATACCTGTGAGGAAGTCTTTGGGCTGTCCGACATCCATCCAGAAGCCCTGCAGCTCCATGGCGTACAGCTGACCCTCGTTGGACATTACGGGAAAGACCTCCTTTTCAATCGACGTTGGACGCAACTCGATGCGGGATAGGACGGACGTATTAAATATATATAAACCTGTAAATATTAACCATGAATGATAAGTATTACTAAAAATTTCCAACGGATACTTGATATGTATTTGATGGTGGAATTTAGCAGCAGGGTTTCATTCAATATGAATTAATAGAATATGCGGTAAGAACAACATACAAAGTCATAATGACAGTCAAATGAAAAATATAATTTGTGATATTTCGATGATTAAGTGCTGTATAGAATGTGTCTATTAACGTTATAGTAATACAGCCGGGCATTCAAGTGTTAAATGTCCAAATATTCCAGAGATTATGTGATTGGGTGGTTGTTACGGGACAAATTTTTTCTAACACCGATTTGGATTAATGTGCTATGAAAGACAATTTACAAGTGCTAAAGAGTAAGTAAACTACAGCTGCTTTTTTTCAGGCTGTCAGGCATGTACAGTCCTGGAAGGCCACCGGAAACTATAAATAGAATTTACAATGCGGAGCTGTGGTAGGCAGAATTGACATAAGATGAGGTAAGGACCATAGGTTTGGGTTTACTAATCATACGCTATATAAAATAGATAAATACTTTTTAATATGGTACATTGAAGGCTTATAGAATATAATTAAATATTTATTATTTGTAATGGATATCAAGGGAAATAATAAGAATAAAAATGAATTGCTGGAAAATTGTCAATAATGTAAAAAGGATTATTACTCTAAATATCGTAATAAAGATTCACCTGCGTTGATCTTGTTTGAGACAAACTCTTGTGGTTTCTCAATAAAGTTGTGTATCTGCCCGTCTTCCTTGTACAGCACGACTCCATACTTTGATGGTTCTTCCACCTTTGTGACAACAATGGTTCCTTCCTAAAAATATATGAAAGTAAAGAAAACATATCCATTGATGTATTTTCAAACACTTTGAGATGGATTTTAATAAATGAAACTTGTATAGTTGAATAAAGTATAGGGGATAAAGATAAGAACCTGTTATTTTTCCTGAGATAAGGAATTTCATACATGTATGATGGCATATGGCTTTTAACACATGATGATATCACTATTGCCTCGAGAAAACCTTTTATATGTGTATAAATAAAGTAAAATACAGTTGAATACCATAACACAAAAAACTGTCTGACTTTGGTAATAAAAAAAAATATAGTGAAATGATGGAATAAGCGCCTATTTTCACTTACATAGAAGATTTCATGGAGCATTTTAAATTTATGGAACACGTAGGTTACATATATATTGAAAATAAATTATTATGTATAAAAAAATAACTAAGCATTCATAACAAAAATCAATTTTACTAAAATTAAATGATTTTTTGAAAAATCAGAAGTTTCCTTAAGGTAACTATTTGTTGTATTCATTACTCTATATATGTAAAAAATCACAATCAAATAACAATATAATAAAATAGAGTAATTGCCTCGCAGACATAAAAATAACAATTTTATTACAAAATTGTTATTTTTCATGTGTGATGTCAAAATTTAACACAGATACTTGATGTTATAGTTTATCACAAATCAATCAATAATGATCCTGTGTAATTAACTTATTATCACAAAATTAACATCAACGATGATTTCAATGTCTAGTCACTCTAGTCTGATAAACTGTGGTGAACATTCCACTAATTGGTGCTCCGATAATTGGATATAGAAGAAATAAAAAGGGGTAAAAACTGTGTTTACCTTTCCATGATTTCGGTGGAATTTAGCGAGGTCCTTGAATGGGAACTCGCAGATGACATCCGAGTTGAGGACAAAGAATGGTTCAGGGCTGGCCAGGAGCAGGTCCCGGGCCAGGGCGAGAGGCCCGGCCGTGCCCAGCGGCTCCGTCTCGTGGGAGAACAGCAGACTGACACCCAGCGCCGACACGGCAGCGCTCAGCTCTTTTTCCATCTCCTCGGCACGATATGAGACAGCCAGGATGACCTTGAAAGTAATAAAGTAAAAATAGTGAAAAGTGGTTACAGGACTACATTCACAAGATGTAAGATTTTCTACCTTGTGGCACTGAGATCATAGCCTGTGTTGGAGAAAAATGGTTTGAGAGAATCTGGCAATTTTCCAGAGGATCTAGATTCATTAGTTTTATGCAAGTAGAGCTACAATTGTTGTTTTTTTGCAAATCTTGGAAATAGCAAAAATACATGACATTATTGTAGTAATTTTTATGACAGCTGTGAAATTTCAGTTTGTATATTTTTAATATGGAAAAAATACTTTATTTCATTGGTAACCATGGGTATTTTCTTATTTTTTACAAACATATTTTTTTCTTCGCATTTTTCAAAACATTCAGAAGTTCCACCGTATATTTATAATTTTAAATAATTTATACATATTTGAATGGGTTAAAAATAATAAAGGATAATATTAACAGATGATGCAGAATAAACATTATTTGAGGATTTAGAACCACCACTTACAGAATGCTGGATTCGCAAACACATTAGAATACAGTTCATATTTATTTAGATTTATAGTCTGATAAACTGTGGTGAACATTCCACTAATTGGTGCTCCGCTAAATGAATATAGAAAAAAGAAATGTGTAAAAACTGTGTATATAATATATATTATAACATTTTCATAACGTAGGATGATTCCCCCCGATGCTCCCGAGGCCAGACCATTTAATCCTAAGAGTCGGTTCAACCCAAACTAACAACATAGAAGGGGCTTTATATGAAAAAAAAACCCTGCAAACACTATAAGAAAAAATGTGTTATTTAAAAAAACATACGTTATAGGAGGATTGACTGCATAAGGGGATTGATATGACTTAACCCTTTGGTTACTAAGAATTTTTTTAGCGAACTTGCCAAAAAAACTTAGCGATTAAAGAGCATTTTTTTGTACTTTAAAAATTTAAGATAATTTTTATCTTTTTTACGCTATTTTTTTTTCGTATGTAAACACATACAGGAGAATACCGATAGATGGTTATAGTAATTCTGAAGTCTCATCTGTGGAATTCTATGACGCTTACCATGGTGTATATCAGAGCTCCGCAACCTTTTCTCATCTACAGCACACCAAAGTACTTCTTTGGATTCACGGCACACCAAAGTACTCACCTTGAATACCGCGTCACACCAAAAGCCAAAAATAGATATTAATTTGATCAATTTCACTTTTTTTAAGTTAATTTAGAACTTAATAAAGCAAGTACCTCGTTGTGTGTCTACATAAATAGGCGATGGGCGCTGGGAGCTTGAGGACCGTTGTAAAATTATTTATTTATAATATTGCCTTATTTGATCGCGGCACACCTGTATCTGCCTTACGGCACACCAGTGTGCCGCGGCACACCGGTTGCGGAGCACTGGTGTATATGACTAAGTGCTGCATGTGGAGTGTTGATCTGCCAACGTCATAGACCCGAGATTCACGCATCATCCTTTATTATTACAGGAATTTACTATGAATGGGTGGTCTTCACGGGATGACTTTCGTTTACAACCAACCAATTTAATTAATAGGCTATGACTGACATTTTACGGGTGATGGATCAAATTCACACCAACCGGGGTAAAACCCACGACCTTTGGCTTGCAAGGCAAACGCTTTGACCATTGAGCTATGACCACCGGCTAGATTGTAAAATAAAAATAATGTTCTCTAATGAACTCAAATTTTGATTTTGAGATCATATATAATGTAAATAATAAATATTTATGACTGTCAACTTGTGTTTAGATGAGCCGAGAATATTCGACGCTTCGTCTTTGCACGAGAATCGACCATCAAATATTTGATGCTTAGTAACCAAAGGGTTAATAATATAAAAGTATCATAGTAAAGCTAAGAACATATGAACTCATTTCTCATCATATTCCATACATAGTGTGTTATCTTTTATTACAGAGATAAGATTTTTATGAGAAAGGAAGTAGATAATACTTTTTATAACAGAGTGCTTGACCTTTAAACCACATGTCCCCATATACAGGTCTTCCTTATGTTCTATGATTGTTCGAATGTCACTTAGGCAAACCTAATAGGTTTTCAAAGAATGCTGCCTTTATCATTTCTCTTAAATAATAAAGACTAAAAAATAAAGCTACATTTGTATTAGAACAGATGAAGAAGTATGTTATTCTGTTAATATTATGTAAATATACAGGATAATTCTGCCAAAGGGATAGGAATTTTATTTGTGAAATATAAATCTTGCCATTTGAAATTGAGTTACTTCTTTTAAAAATAATTAATTGTATGTAGTGTTTATCTGTTGATATTAAGACACAAATGTCTCACATTGTAGATAAAACAGTAAACTGCTTAATTGATTTTTCTTGATGGTGTTCTTTCAAGTGATGATATTTAAATACCATCTAGTTCAATTAAAATAAGAATTTTTACGAGTTAGGGCATCAGTCAGATACGAAGCGAGGATATGTATAATTATAATATGTTAAAAGCATGACGGATTTGCCAGAGGTAAACCATAAAAAAAATAATTCTAATAGAGGTATTTTAGTGAGGATTTTATTTACATTTATGAGTTATAATATTGCTGAGTTTGCAAATAGAAAATATACAGTTAGAATAAACATTTACGGAAGCATTTATTTATTTATTTAAATATTTCATGGTTCACAAAGAAACCTGTTAATTAGAAAATAATAAGAAATATGATACTCGTTTTTTTGTTGTTGTTCAAATTGCAATGCCGAGGATGAAAAATAAATAAAACAATATTTACAACTAATACTGAGGCAGACCACTTGTTTTTATTGACACTGCGGCAAATACATAATAATATTTTATTTCGAAATAAAGTATGTATCCTTATTGTTATGTTGGCATATTTTATGGATAAACAAACTGAAAGAAAATCTTTGGGGGTGCAAGAACAATGAATGAATGATTCATAACTGATTAAATAGGTAGACACTTATTTAATTGAAGAATCTTACTTGTGTTACTCCTGCTTCAACCAGTGCTTCTATTTGATGTAAGAGAATAGGTTTGTTGGCAAATTCCACCAAGGGCTTGGGTCTGCTGAGGGTCAGCGGCCTCAGGCGCGTGCCATAACCTCCAACGAGGATCAGAGCCCTCAGAGATCCCATCTTCTTGTCCGTTCCGCACATTATCGCTGTAACAAAACACCAAAAATATAACCAAAAACCGGTCGCACTTCTCAATAATATTCAACAAAAAAAATACATTCAATCGGCGAAATAAAGTGCGACGTTGTACCTGCGATGGGTTGACACGATTCACGATTATTAATTATTGATGGGTTATCAGCGCATTAACGATGACGAAGGCAGAATTATGGTTTTTAACTGGACGCCGATACACGTCATTTGTAAATATTGTTTGAAGACGTCAACTGAGTGCAATAGACAATTGACACGAATGTAGTATTATATTTTTTATGTTGACGCGCCTGGGATACGTTTAGAAAAATTTCGTACACTATGGAACTTTTACATACCTAATGCACTAGAATCTACATTCTACAACATGGGTTTCAAACTCTCAATGAAAATGGGCAAAAATTTTAAGGTATTAAACTCATTAAGGCTGCAATAAAAAAAATCAGTCAATTTCATATAAGTACATGGTGAACTAAAAAAATATTAACATTTTATATAACTTTAAAAAATAAAAGCGCTGTGTGAATAAAAAACTGTATTTTGTATTTTAAACACGGAATAGTCTTTTATTTTTTAAGATTATATTATTTAAATATGAATCCTGTTTATTTTTACACACTTGCAACCTGAACTGAAAATATTTCATTACCGCCAGAATTGGGCAGAAGGTTGGTGCAATGTTTTATTTATTTAATTGCATGTATTTTTTAAATTCTTTATTTAACTCTTCATTAGTCGCATAGGGTCAAAACAAGTTGGAATCCAAAAATTAAGTACTTGCCGTTTCCCGAAATTCTTTTAACTTAGCTTGTATTTGTTTAATTAGATATTAAGTAAGATGTTATTTCTTTTAAATATAATAGTATTAATAAAGCACTTTCATAATGAACAAGTTTTATTTACTTAAATATTTCATAAATAATAATAAAAAATCATAAAATTTGGGGTCACCTGTGACCCCATGCAAGCAGTTGTGTAATTTTTTTTTTTAATAGGTCTTTTATCATGAAAAAAAAACAAAGTTTTCATTTTACATCTGTCATATGCGAGAGCTATGTTTATTTGTTGTTATATCCATGAAAGAAATAAATAAACTCATTTACTTCATTGGTCTCATCACGCCACACCCTGATGATGACTCCTGCAGCGGTGGTCGATTTATTAGAGTGTTTTTAGCTTACAGCGTGAAAATATTTCTGGGCTTTGGAACAGTGCGCGGGAGTTTCAAAATACCTACTCGACGGCACTCGTGCGTAAGTAAATAGGAACATTGCTTACGAGAGGCAAAGTTATTATTAAACGTAATTCATTCGTCGCTCAAAAGGTAAAAATGTTTATATAAAAGATAATTTGTGAGCTAATTTTATATTTAAGAATATAAATCATTTGTATTGTATTAAACATTAACACATCATATGTCACACAACAAGCAAATGAAATAATTTATTTATTACATTTAGACTAAAAGTAAAATAAGTATATAGGTAATTATTTAACCTAGATATTGAATAATTGTAGGACGTACCTGATTGTGGAACTTTTTTAAAAATTACTACAAACTCTGAAAGTGTTTTTAATTATTTCAACCTTCTGCTCAACCTAATGTATTTTATTTTTAATTTGATTAACAATATTATATTATTACATAGTTTGTGATTTAATTATTAAAATAAAAAATAACTTTTCTTACATACAGAGTTGAATATATGTTGATTAGAAAAGTATTATTCGTAACTCTTCAAATACCGCTAGTAGAATGCTTATAAATGATTCGCATATACTTTTACGTGGAAGGTTTCGCTGCAAATTATTTGCAAGTAGATCTGTTGGATAAGGCATGACAGTAGCAACAGGTGTTTGTGACACTTGAAACGAGAGGCGTTATTGATTTTCCGGGAGGGACGGCAGATTCCCCCTCTCGGCACATCGGTTAGGTTATCTTCCATAGATGTGTTGAGCGGGCTGCTCCGTGTTGCGCGGGAAAACTGCTCCTCACACAGCAATAATAGGCAACTAGCTTCAGCCAGGCTACCGGATACTAGGCCAGTGGAGCCACCGTCCACTCGTGTGTGGGTGGAGGGTGTTGATAAAAAACAAGATCTATTTTATTTGTGCAGGCCAGCGCCGGGGGCGGTTATATAAATGCAGGGAAGCTTCAAGATTCAGCTCATCAACATGGGCACCAGGGCGGCCGCTTGTGAGTTCCTGTGAAACACTCATCTATCAATTTATACGACATCTTCAGTTATGAACACCGCGTTCTTTAATTCCACGTGCTTTAACTGAATCAGTCCGCCCATCGAAAATGACATTTTACGCAAAAATAAACGGGTTTTCAGTGAAATGTTGCGGCGGAAATCAAAATATTGTACAAAAAAAAATTGCAATTGATTTCTTTCCAATATTCTATATTGTAACACGCTATCAAATATTCAATAACAGCTGAATGTAATTAAATTCAAAACGTCTCGAATGGAATTTCACAAGATTTGAATGAATTAAACACACAAAAAATCAATGTTTCTTTTTATTTATTAAATTAATACGAAAATTTCCGATGCTAATAAGATTCTATTTTGAAAATATTTATTTAAAAGAGAATTATTGGCAATTCATAATTCATTTCGAGTACAATTTTTTGAGAAATTTATTTAACTGTTTTATAAATATTTATACTCTTTTTAAGACATCTGTTTATGCAGACCAGCTGCTAATGTGTATAGATGTAAAATTACCCCATCCCTTATCTATCGCTATCGGACTATCTTTTATATAAAAAATGTCTCCCAACATTTTATTTTAAATGTAATAAAGTGTCTAATAAATACGAAAATTATATTTTAAGTCGTCTGACATAAATGTAAATTTTTATTATTAAAAAGATCCTCCATTATTTGAAATTATTCATCGTAATTGCGCGGAGAGTAGGAATTCATTTTAGAATACTTTTTCCTCATTTTGTGGAAGTACTCCATTTTGCAGCATTTCGTTTTCGCCAGATCCAGAAAACAATGATGACTTTTGAGTGTAAAGTGAACTTATTTGATAGTTTTGAGCTTTATGTGAGAAATATTTATAAACCAACTGATTTTTAAAATATTTTAGTTACGGCAAAGATCAGGAGCCTCCATGACTGTCAGCTGAGGTTGATGCACGGCATACAACCTCTTCCATCAGGGATAGACATCGCCAACACCGTTAAATACTTTTCTCAAACTCTTTTAAGTAAGTAAACATGATTAATTATTTTTTCTCATTAATTATATGTAATTATGCCACTGACTTAATGAAATGATATTAAATACAGTCGTATGTGCAATAAATTCAATTATAATTTGAACCCAATGTTGTTAATTAAAATTAAATTTTGAATTTATAAAATTAGTTACATCTTAGTCTGAAATGTTGTATTTTCTTTGGAAGTGTTCTTTCAGTGATAATATCAAAAATAAGGCGTTTATTTTAAATTATTTAATTTTTCAAATCTATTACATAGTCACCTAAAACAATAATGATTTTCCTTGGTGCTTGTGCCCTTTTTTCGATTTATGTTACAAGTATGTTACTAATTGTTTGATAATTATTCTCAGCGGTTTTGAAAGATGTCCCCAGTTCACCTTTGGAAATGCTCAGAAATCCAGAAAATGATCAAGCCAGGATGAACTTATATCCGAATCTGGATTACAAAGGACTTTTCACTGCCATATCTCAGCTGGTAGACGTGGCATCCCTTGTCCAATATGGAGTGCATGGTAAAAAATAATTCTACCTCTTCATTATTCTACTAACAATTATTTTTCACTTATGCACGAAGTAACAATGTTATTTTATGCTTTCAGCATTTGGGCAGTCGATTCTTCAATGTTTGGGATGTCTACTGCCGTTTTTAGAATACGACATGATCGACAATCTTCCATATTTGGCGGCGTCTTGCGTCGGAGTTCTACCCGTCTCCCTTCACCAAGAAATAATCAATCTTCTCTGTTTCTACATTCTGCCATTTACAATAAGTAAGAAAATATACAAACAAGAACATTTTAAAACAGTTTTTTGACTCATTATTGATATGTATTTAGCGAATTAAGGCATTTTTATTATGACGAATTGAGTGCTTAAGTTTATGTAGAAAGTAATAGTTTGCTTAAAATATTTCTAGCCCGCCATTATGATGGTGAAGAGGAAGAAAGTCAGGCCTCGCAGTCAGTAGCAGCGGTTATCATGATGGTGTTTCAGTACTCAGTAAATCCTGGTAACAAAAAAATTACATTATTTTACTTGACTATGTATACGTTCAATTTATGGTGAAATAAATTCATCCAGTCTCAAGCTACGGATCTCCAACACTCAGTAACTTTACCACATACTTCTTTGAGTTGTCCACCTCATCATCATCATCAGCCTGTGTCCGTCCACTGTTGAACGTAGGCCTCCCGCATGAGTCTCCATCCTCTTCGATCCTCCGCCTTCCGCATCCAGGTCACTCCCGCTATTCTTCTTATATCGTCAGTCCATCTTGTAGGGGGTCGGCCAATGCTTCGTTTGCCAGTTCTTGGGCGCCATTTCAATACTTTTCTTCCCCATCGACCGTCGTCTCTTCGACAGATATGACCTGCCCATTGCCACTTGAGTGTGCCTATTCGTTGGGTAGCATCCACTACTTGAGTTCTTCTGCGTATTTCCTCGTTTCGGATTCTATCTTTTAGCGACACTCCGAGCATGGATCTCTCCATAGCACGCTGGGTGACTTTTATTTTATGGGTAAGACTTGCTGTCAGATTCCACGTCTCTGCGCCATAAGTTAATACAGGGAGGACGCATTGGTTAAACGCCTTAGTTTTAAGGCATTGCGGAATTTTCGCTTTAAAAATGTACTTTAGTTTTCCAAATGCTGCCCATCCCAGTTGTATGCGCCTGTCGATTTCTTTTGAGAAGTTATTTCGCCCTAGTTGTATTACTTGTCCCAGATAGGTATAGTCGTTTACAACCTCTATTTCTGTTCCTCCAATGGAAATAGGATCAAAGGTCTGTGAAATATGACTATTAATCATGGCTTTTGTTTTATCCATGTTCATTTTCAGACCAATTTTGTTCGACGCTTCATTGAGGTCGTAGAGCATGTCTTGGAGCTTGTTAGGTGATTCGGCTATTAGCACTATGTCATCTGCAAATCGGAGGTGAGAAATGTACTCTCCGTTAATATTTATTCCACATTTTGTCCAGGATAGCAGTTTAAAAATATCTTCTAGGGCGTTTGTGAAGAGTTTTGGAGATATAACATCGTGAGTTGTCCACCTAGTATAATATAATATTTGTTTGATTGCAATTTTTCGTTTTTCGCATACGTAATTAGATCAATTGTTTGCAGCTCATCATTGTCAACTGCTGGAGTGCCTCATGACCATGAAGCAGACCGTGGTCAAGGACGTCCTCTGCGTCATCGCATATGGAACAGCTGGTGCCAGGGCCTCGGCTGCTAAACTGCTATTTTACCACTGGCCTGCATTCAATGCCAATCTATTTGACCGCAAAGGGTTGCTGTGCAAATTTTCGAGTAAGCAAAAGTCAATATTGTTTTACGCTTTTTCATCTCATAGTTGGAGGCACCGCAAATTACCGACGCATGCACCTGTCAGCTACTCCATACCTGGCATCAATGGCTTCCAGGGCTAAAGCTTGACGAGAAGATGGTTTTATTATCGAAGGTATATTTGGCAAACACTTGCAAACAAAGAATTGCACAATCAAAGTGTTCTGGCTCTCAAATGAATCGTGTGTAGATTGGGTAGATTACAAGATTTTGTTGATTTGATTCTTGATGATCTTTAGAACGTACTGGGATGGAAATACTGATGCTTCGAAAACTACTAATCTTAGTTAGTAATATGTATACTTTTTAGGAATGCTCGGAAAGGTTTTCGGGCGACTTATGTTCGCATGGTGTGTCCGCAATAGTAGCGATATAACAAGCTCAACGGACCGACTAAATATATGTTCTGTGAATTTGAATTTAGAGATTCGATAATCATTTATTTAAGTAACACTGTTGCATTTTTATGAGCTTAAAAAATAATTACAATCGCCGAAAACACAACTGTTAATTTAATTGTTACAATTTTATTACATGTGTATATTTCTTTAGTAAATTGAACAGCTTATTATTTCCACTGCTTGCTCTCCGACATCTAGATTAATATTCAGGATTTGATCCATTGGACCACATATTGTATGTTCCAGGACTTATGGATCCTTCTTAAGACGAATCCATCCCGATTTACAATTTACTTTTACATATATGTATACATCAGGACTTGAAAGTGGCTCAAGCGCATTATATAAATATCTGACGTAGTTTGCTATCCAACGTTCCATTATAATAGAGAATATTCCATCACATATCTTATGCAATAAACAGTACAACAAGACAGAGCGGCGCTCAGCTGAATCACCTAACAATATTTTCTTGTAATTTCAGATGATTTGATGCCGTTTGTGTGTCAGAGAGACATGTGCCCTAACGCTGGCAATGCCGAGGCAGCCAAGGTCTGCTACGACCACTGCATAAGCGTGACTTTTGCTTCGGATTCTCCCCCTCCATTGTATCTCTGTATAGAATGCGCAAACGAAATACACCGAGAGCATCCAAACCAGAGATTCTTCGATATCCTTCATCCCATGCAGCAAGTGTCGATGGTTTGCGAAAATAAGGTAATATCTCACTTCGAAATCTTGCATCTTACTTAAATATTTCGGCTGCTCTTGCAGGTGTCATTTTAATGTTATAATCTTTTAATAAAGTAATGCCACATGGTGGATAACTTATCAGTGTCTCAACTTTTTGCGTCAATGGTAGAATTTGTAAAAGTCGATGCCCTTCCCAGAGATAACTGTCATTTTTTTTGGACACGTATAAGAGCAGTTCGTCTAATAAATACTAGCGCAACTATTGCAACATATATGTAGGTCTTTTCTAACGCTTTTATCACAGTCACTGCTCCTATAAAAATAAATAGTAAATCCTTCGTGCATCTACCTATCATCATGCTGAATACTACATTTAGACCATGCTCAAACAAATTTCCAATTCACACAGCACAAGCTTTATAATGCTCTTCTGGGATCAATATTTACTGCTCAATTTCAATTTCAATTTTTTATTTATTTTTCTTCAATAACATTACAAAATATACAATTTTAATTCGTTACTGAAGTACAAACGTAAATGTGGCTATGTAAATGTATTGACATATTTAGTGTCAATGACCTCACACTCAGAACAAGTGTCGAATACGCAAATAGTTAGTATTTGTGACAACAAAAAGCATGTCGTAAGTATATCATGATTGACACACAAATAAAACGGTAATCTAGATCACTATAATATTCTTAATTCTTTCGCAAACGTTAAAAATCCTTTATGTATGGACCATTCAGCTGCCCTAAGAGTTTCACTAATTTCAGTTCTGTCTTCTGAGTTCAGTTTGTAGTTCTTCCTTATGAAAATCGCGTGTATGTCTTTGCATGGAACATCCGTTAGAACCTTAAAGCGCCAATATGTGACTATCATGTATACTCGTACTAGCTAATTAATACGAAAAAAAAATCTTCTGTCCGCGTCAACGAAAAATAATGTGCTTGAGAAAGAGTTTGTCGTTATTTGTAGAACTTGTCAATGTTATGGGATGACTCGTTATATTGATTGTGATTTCTCACAAGATTTATATATTTTATAGAATTGCAGAGCCACCGACAAGTCTGCTTTTTCGATTTGCTTCTCCAACGAGTGCGCTAGCTACAATGGGAATCACCCGATACGCTACTGTCAGCAGTGCCACGCCAACCGCCACAACAGCAGGAGGGGTGGTGACCACGTGGTGCACAGGAGCCTGCCACCAGCGTGGCAGATGGAGAGCGAGATGCAGACCTACCTGGTGGAGGCGGTCGTCAGGTATAACACAACTTCTCATCTCATCTCAAAATTCTCACCCTACACGAATTCGAACAACACGATCCCGACTTTCACGTAGTTCGAGGTTGAGTGTATTCATTCTTCAAATACACGAGTATAATATTTAAAAAACTCAATTTAAAATACATACATACATACAAATTCTTCATAAATGCTACCGATAAGCTCTGAAATACTCTCAAAAGCAAAATAAATTGATTCTTATACAAAATCTTCCGGATTTAATCATTCAAACTACAAATCATCTAATTACTTACTTGGATTTGCTTTTATTTTTCAAACATCTTTAATAATCAATGGGTCATAACTTTTACGTTTCTTGGTTGTTTACTATAAATTTACATCGTTCCACAACCCTCAGTATGTTCCACAACCCTCAGTATGTTCCACAACCCTCAGTATGTTCCACAACCCTCAGTATGTTCCACAACCCTCAGTATGTTCCACAACCCTCAGTATGTTCCACAACCCTCAGTATGTTCCACAACCCTCAGTATGTTCCACAACCCTCAGTATGTTCCACAACCCTCAGTATGTTCCACAACCCTCAGTATGTTCCACAACCCTCAGTATGTTCCACAACCCTCAGTATGTTCCACAACCCTCAGTATGTTCCACAACCCTCAGTATGTTCCACAACCCTCAGTATGTTCCACAACCCTCAGTATGTTCCACAACCCTCAGTATGTTCCACAACCCTCAGTATGTTCCACAACCCTCAGTATGTTCCACAACCCTCAGTATGTTTTTTTTGTCATTCAGTTTACTAAAGGAAGCAAAGCCGTTGAACGTGGAAGCTGGTCCTAAGGACGTGAACGACTCTCCGAAGCCAGTCATCGTCATCAACGTGCCCACAGACAACATCTCCATGGAGGAGAGACAGATGCTGGGCAGATACGGTGTGTGGCTACTCGTGGGGCTGTGCACACCAACACAGGATACACCCATCGAGATCCTGGGCCGTCTGATCTCCATGCTGTTCCACTGGTTCCATGTCACTGCATATTCTTACGACGGTAAAAAAAACATTACGTTTGGATAATGTTGTATGGAGTTGTTTCCAAAATGACATCGCGTTGAATGAAATAAACTGATTAATTTTTGTATTTTAAATGAATAATGGTATTATTCCAAAATCTAACATGACTTGAAATAATTAAAAATCAGACTTCTAGGTTTCATCAGTGCTTCCTTAGTAATGAAGTTTTTTGTGGCTAAATATTCCGACTATAAACCAACTGAAAATGAAGATAAAATATATATACATAGCTGTATAAGGATATGCTTTTAGATTACAGGCTCTCGATATTCTGGAACACGACTCGAATGTTTAATACAATTTATATCATTTGTAACAGAGCTAAATCATATTATTCTTAATTCACTTACTTAATTCCAGGTCAAACCGAAAGCACAATTGAAAAGTTGAAGACGGAATACGTTTGCGTGTGGTTGACAGACATTTGCAAGACCCACTACAAAGTGTTAGTGTCGTGTCTTCTGCCTCATCCTCCAGAGTATGCAAGAGTTGGAGGTCACTGGGATACTCTGGCATCCAGAACCTCTCATCTTAAAGATGGCTTAAACAGGTTAATATAAACACTATTTAGATAATTAAATCACTTCCCTTTACATCATGTTTATATCAATTAAATCGAAGCTTGATTTGTTTTGGTGGATTTCTTGCTGGAAGTTTTAAGGTAACACTTAAGAGAATGTTTCATTATTATATATTTTTTTTATGCAATTTTTTTTATTTTTAGGTTATTTTGTCTAGTCCCTTACGAGATTATTACAACAGAGATTTGGGATTACATTATGCCGCATTGGATGGAGGCAATCACGAATGACGTTCCCGAAAAGGAGCTTCCAGAGTTGAAGATCATTCTCAGCAAGATCTTAGACCCGGACATGAGCCCTCTAGGCTTTGACGTAAAGAAGATGTACAACTTTGTGGCGATTAGATTTGAAAAGACGTCAGCAAGAGTGCAGCTGCAAGCCTTGCATTGGTTGCAGGTAACAATAACTATCTTTCTATCCACATTCTAAGTCATCTTCTTCGTAGTATCAATCCGGTGGGTTGGTTTGCAGCAACAGAATCTTGCATCTCGATCTCCATTCTCTCGATCCTCCGCAACCCTCTTCAGCTCAGCATAAGAACTATAACTCATGACCTCGATTACTTGCTGCAAATACTCCTGTCTAAGGCGCCTTCTACAGTTTCTACCCTCAACCATCCCCTCCACAATGTCGTAAAAAAGACTTACTAAGATGTGACCAATCCATCGGGCTCGCCTCTCTGAGATGGTTCTTATTAAGTGCCTAGCTTCCTTGATTATCCTGAGAACCTCATTGTTCATCTCCAGTAAATTCCGAGAATTCTTCTGTATGACCACATCTCAAAGGCTTCTAGTCTTTTTTATCACTTTCAGACAAGCACCAAGCATTTAAGTCATATTCACTGCTAATTTGGAGCCTATCTTCCGAAGTCGACGCCCGAGGATACGTACTCATCGAATATGACTTTTATTCCAGATTTTGTCGATGCTTGAGATATTGATTCCGCTGACCCAGTTGTTTGACATGTTTGGAGATGGCGTTGGTGTGATGAGGATGGCGGGGGCAGAAGAGCGCACCAAGCCCAGCAAGCATCCTCCCAAGAACGGGACCGACGTACACAGAGGAGGATCTATCTGTAAGTCTTCAATCTATTATTAATTTAAGCATTACAGCACATACTTACACAACAAAGCCCAATTCTATTGATTTGACCATTTGTACAATTCGTATCAAAAAATCTGTTAAAGAAAGAATCAATGTTTTTTTCTTAAAACAATATCTTCTTCGTATGAATTTTGATTGGCTTACTAGAGACTAAAGGGTATCCTTAAGTAATCCGAGCCTCAGATGATTCAGCATATTTTAATTATAATTTCACGTGTATCAAGAATAATCTTGTCTCATAAATTGATGCTTACCTTTTTTTAATACCTATGCATTCTCTAGTCATAGAAAATCTATATATAAACTGAAATTGCAAGAAACTTCGTCGATCCACTGTCTTTTTTATCATATCATATTTTATAAATCAATTAGACGATCTGTATTGAAATAAATTAAAACATCGTACATATGTATTTTATGATTATATGTTTTCTTAAATCTTTTTTATCTAGCTCCCGTTGTGGAAGACGAATCAGCAAACTCGTCAGGTCTCTCAGATAATGAAGCACCAACTTCCAGGCAAAACACAACGGAGTTTGAAACAGATGGAGAGCACAACTTGTCTTGCTGCATTCTTATGTTGGATATTTTGTTGAAGCAGGTATGTAATTTATAAAACCATAACAAACATTTCCCTTATGTATCATCTACACAGAGAATAACTGGGCTAAAATATCAGGGATACGTTTTCCGGGTGCTAAAAGAAATCATAGACTGACTTCCTGCAAAGTACTCGTATCATTGTAAGTTGTTAATAAAATAATCATCTCTGAACTATAAGAGTTACTGCATGTAAGTAGTAAAGTTAAAGAACACGGAAAAGTAATTACGATCGCAATCACGGATTACAATTGGATGAAATGTGGGAATTATACTAGTATGATGTTGGATATTTTTGAAGATGGCTACGCGTTGCACCAGAATATGGGCCAATGATCCGCAATCGCCATTTGACCAGTACTCAGGCATCGTTCATTTCAAGAGGACTGGAAATATTTTCGTCTTCAAGTAATTTGATTAATAGTTTGTAGCAACCGGGGGTATTTATAGATGTGTGATTTATAAATTAATTGTAAATTAATTTAGCATATTTTATACTTAGTCGACATCAGTCGGCCAATATAGACAGGGACCGAATGTTGGCCGGAATAAGCTAACACCCAGCTAACCTCATCAGGTCCTGGTTAGGGCACTCTATTGTCCTGGAGGGAGTAAATGCTCTCCTAAGGCGGATGAACCTTTATGGTCAACGGCATTAGGATGTGGAAATAAAGGAGAAAATACCACATTAAAGGTCTAAAAGACATCCCATGTATCAGCAAAAAAATGATTGCTTGGAGATCGAGATGCAAGATTCTGTTGCTGCAAACCAATCCACCGCATTGATACTACGAAGAAGATACTTAGTCATATTTACTACATCCTACTTTCTTAATGTATGGATCATTATGGTACAATAGTCGACCGCATCGAATCGAAGATTCTTACCAGGCATTACTTGGATTGTCCCGAAAGAGGACCTAGCTCCTAGACACAACCAGGGGTGGAATATAAGGAGGTCCCTTAACAGACTTCGGACCGGATAATGCAAGACGAGGACACAAATGAAAGCCTGGCAGTTTTACAGCGGACCGACTGAATATGACTGCGGCGCGGAGCAGACCCTGTCACACCTGGATTGTGCACTGTGTCCGAGTAGCTGCACCCAGGAAGACCTGATGATTGCCGGGAGTAACGCCATCGACGTCGCCCACTTCTGGGCAGACAGGATCTGACCCTGATGTTTCCGACACGATTATATATATACACCAGGCATTTTAGTTTCAATATGTGGATTCTTATTAGGTGTTCAAGAAGCTTGCTGCATCCTTCTCCACATGGCTTACCGTGAATAGGCATCTAAATGGTTATGTTCCAGGTAGTATTTCAAAGTGGAACACCAGCCATGACGAAGCATCATTTTCAGATGGAGCTGCAAGGCGCTGAGGGTACTGGATCTGTATGCAGGGCGGCTACAAGACTTTTGGGGAAAACCCTGATTGCTCTTCGTGGAGGAACAGGAAGCGGCTGCCGTTGTCCAGCAACAGACTGCTCAGCTTGCGAGGCTGCTGTCATGTGGCATCAGCTGGCAGTACGCATAGTCCGCATGATGGCCCCGGACACGCCAGCGCACCCACCAGATGTGAGCAAACACCTTATCTATCAACACATTCAGACAGGCATTTCAGGCAAGGTGCTCATCAAAAGTCAAGTCTCGTCTCATCTCGTAAAACCATACTAAAGTTTTGTCAAAATACGTTTATTGCATTTCACCTTGTTGGAGATTTTGAGTAAGAATTGGACAGATATATATTGTTAGAAAGGAACACAGCCTGCACCATACCTAGTGAGTAACGCGGTCATCGTTAAAACTCATCATATAACGTATAACGTCAAATACCTTCTAGTCTGCGTTATTTAGTACAAAACTAATTAAGCTTTTAATTTCAATATATTTTAAATATAAGCCCTTCAACTGGATTATATTTTTGATATGCTGTTCTGTCAGCTACTAATTAGCCTTGGTTACTTCCCAAGTAATATCTGGACTTTACCCGCCTCACATCCGCATCACACCGGAGGACAGTTAAGTCTCCTTGATGATGCGCTCATTCAGATTATGATAAATCCAGTGGGAGTCGCCTCTGAACAATTGTAGCCACTGCACAGAAGTGCTTAAAGAAAGAACCCATGAAAGAGATTAGAATCGCATTCACGGGTTGTAAAGAGACGAAGATGAAAGATAGATTCTCTCACCGAAAATACGAGCAAAAATTGTAAATGTGTGGAATTTTTTTTAGTGGCCACAAAGTCTGCATGCCCGATAGGGCCGAGGCGATCTATGAGTAATATCTATGAGCTTGCCTAGTACATGCTATCCATAGTTTCCGATAGTCTCAAGGACGCAAGGCTAAAAACTAAAGATATTTTTGGACGCCAATTCAAGTATTTAAGGAAATCATATTGTTATCACGAAACGTATGTGTTTTTAGATTATTTGGTCCTAAAAAGGCCGCTCAATCTAAACAACGACACCCCTTGTTTCAAGATTATCAAATTCAAAAATAAGTACGATTCAAGCAAAATCTTGTTTAATTTCGTTGATTGTACTTGAACTTGCGATTCAACAAGTATGTTCGATGGTTGATTATTTTTTAAACGCCCAGTGGTCCCATACGGGACCGCAAATTTGCGACGTTCAATGCCTTAGCAGGCCAATATTTGTTATGTTTCGTCGCACAATAGATTCTTCCATGAACTCACTTTAATACTATTATTACAAATTAATGTAATGATCGATTGCGAAATGAACCATAAGCACTCCTGTAAGGACAGTAGAGCATGGCGTTTAAAGGTTCTACACATTAAAACATAAATTGTTGTGTTGAACTTAAGATTTCGTGAAAAATATGTTTTATTACAAAAGGGATTCCATTATACAGTACTACAGGAAAGTAGATAGAAAAATTTAACTTCTAATCATTCAAAACGAGCTGTGTGATTCAAAAACATACGATGAGTAATATGAGTACCTTCAATACATTTTTACTGTGTTTTTATATTTGGTGGTTTAACACTATTCACTAACGTTATCGCGATATCGTGGCAGCATCGATTGTTGTTCCGAAAAGAGGCAGTAAGTTGAATTGAGCCTTAAACATTTGCCATCTATGTGATTGTTGACTGATCTGTGACTTAATGTTCGCATGTTTTATGGATGCATCGATCGAGTTATACTTATTATTAGCATGTCAGTGTCATATTCAATTACGCAAGAAAAATGGCCCGAAACAGAATTACATTTAGCGTAATTTAAAGCAATATAAATTTACAACAATAAATAAATTTTCTTTGGAAAAAAATCTGGGCATTCCACTGACACAAGATGCAATATTTTTGGACTTAAAAAAATGAGAATATCTACTTTATGGTTTATCAATTTACAGAAGTGAATATTTTATGTTTAGGGCATTTTTAATGTTGATTTTTAATAAACTACTTTTCAATCAGTGTGCTGTCCTTGAATGTTTTTTTTTTCAATAACTATAAATGTGTTTTTTCTTCCATTTCATTCGTTTGATTTTCTACATTACTGTTATTTTTCTTCTGAAAATGCATCACCGTGTAATGCGATTGAAATGAATGGAGACATTAAAATTACAGTGAAGTGACAATACTTGTCTTCCTCATATCTATTATATAATCTTCATTTCCGATATTGTTAACTTTACTCAACTAATTATTGCATTATTAAAATATGTTAAATGTTTGAACGAATTTTGTTATTGTAGGTCCCATCTGCCAGCAAAATTACCATAAATTAAACATTTTTTTCTTGTTTTTGAAATTAAAGAAAAATACACTAAATAGCATCCTTTTCACTGTTAATTAACTTTCTTACATTTCATAAAGATAAATCACTTAGTTAACTAAACTAAGAATAGGTATACTTAACAAATTTATTTACTTAAAAATACATTTTTACTTACTTTTTAACCCTTTCATTACGGCTCGGTTTGAATACATATTATAGTGTCAATTATAAAACTAGCATTTGAAGCATAAATGTACTTATCTGGTCTATTTTCATTTATCACATTGGTTCATGAAAACTCTTCTAAGAAAGTAGCAAAACGATATATATCACGTCAATCGATGTCAACGGTCGGGGAATCTTATGACGGCATATGCCGACAACCGATGTGAAAAGGTTAATACTATTTACGTATTCAGTGAGTTTATTTAAAAGGTAAGCAACTCACAGTTGTATCTAGAACAGAAATATTATTTTTAGGATTTATATTAATCTTTTCTTGAAAAAATATTTCATATTGTTGTTTTGAAATGCTTGTTATTATTACAAACATGCTATATAAAATGATTTATTTAAGGAAACAACAGTAACAGTAATCATAGCATATATCTTTATCTACATGTATAAATAAAAAATATACATTTGGATCAAATATAATATTATATTACGAAGTAATCAGGATATTTATAAGATTATTAATACGCATACAAATCTACAAAAAATACTATAAATAAATCTTGCACGTAATATAAAACATGTACCATTTATGAGATTACATAGTAACTGTATAGTATTGTTTAATTTCTCAATTCGAATAGATGTTTAATGGAGCAGTGGTCAGCGTGATTGTAATGAACAAAATTTGTGTGTACCGCCAAAGGTTCGCAACCTTTGTCCATCTTTCTGTATGTTTGATAAATTAATACAAACAATGACATAAATGATGCAATATTTATAGATACGTATTTGTATTAATAATTTGATGAAATGTCCACGAATCTTCATTGATATATTGGGTAAGAGAATATTAAAAAACTTATTTTAAAATATAGTAGATATTGCGGCTTTTGGGTTTAGCCGTGTGTGGCGAATTGCTTCTTTCCAATATTTCGACCGCCATTGCAGGGGTCTTCTTCAGGGTTGATGAATTAGTTGTGAGTTGGTGTCAGGAGGTAGTTTAACCGTCAGCCAAACGTACCTCTACGAGCGTCATGTCGGAGAATCGTGTACGGTGGGAATGTTCTAAGAAGAGTAGCTCCACTAACGTCATGTCGGACTGTGGTTGTCCTTGCTTGTCTGTACAGGTTTTTGAGTATGTGCTAGAGGTGGAAGCCATGCTGTTTTGAGAATCAAACCATCACCCCTGTTGATGTTGATGAGATGTCTTTTGATTTCAGTGGCTTCCCTTGCTAGGCGTGCATGTTTTCCTTGCGTACGAGCCACGATTTCGGGTTCGAATGAAAGCTTATATCCCGTGTCTGCCAGATGCTCTGCCAGTGCTGACGACATTGGGTGGCCTAGTCTGCACGATCTCTCATGTTCGCTTACTCTTTTAGCAATAGTTCGCAATGTTTGTCCGATATACACCGTGGGGCAAGCCTTGCATTGTAATTTGTAAATCTCATCGCTCTCTAAAGGAAATTTGTCCTTGCAATGGCGGTCGAAATATTGGAAAGAAGTAATTCGCCACACACGGCTAAACCTAAAAGCCACAATATCAAATCTGGCCGTGAAAACTTAAGAAGTTATTTATAGTAAATACTAATCGATTGTTTCAACATTTCATTTTCTCTTAAAGCAGTTAATACAGGTAACATAAACAACTAATATACCACACACAGCATATTGTTTTTTAGTACACCCAACATATAGTAATAAGAAATAGATTAATTAATGCATTACATATTACTGTTAACAATGAAAGTTTGATTGAATGTGAAAAAGCATGCGTTTTAGCGTATTATCCTTTAATAAGAAGACACTATCAAAAATATTTACGCACAAATAAATGTTAGTCTTCTTGTTTAAATAAAAAAACCTGAAACATCGAATAAAATTAGGTGTATTTGAAATAAGTAAAATAGCAATCAAAGATCTATATTTGTTACTGACTGTCTTGTACAATGAAAACCAGGCGGTCATTTTGTAATAGAAAATAGTTGAAGAATAAGAGAAATATCTAACGAGAAATATCGTACTTGTTTTATCAACGATTGTTTCAAGTTCATTGGCATTGAGGGAATATTATTTGTTTTTAAGTTCACAATCGTCACACCGATTTCAAAACATAAGCATCTTTTTGTAAGTTCAAATTCATTTCAAGCCGCAATGTTCTTTTTTTTAAAAAACTATAGCCTGTAAAAATGTTCCAAACTTTGCGAGATAAGCACTTTAGAACATTGTTTTTGAAACGGATCTCAAATTGAATGATAATTACAATTAGTAGGTAATAATTAATAAATCATAACTCAACATATGAAATCAACGAAATTATGTCCAAATTAGGTCCACATTGGAATGTTTTCCTGTAAAAATATTTTTTATACACAAACATAATTTAAAAGCAAATACAGGATTAAATCTAAATTTAAATTTAAATTTAACATAAAACAAAATAAAAATCTTTAAATAAAAATAAAATTCAATAAAATTAAGCAACTACTGACTCTCGGTGAGTGGAGCACCGGAAGGCGCATGCAGTGACCCTCCAACCGGAAGTTCCACCTATCCGCCCACACATGACGTTGGGACGTTTGAAATATATTGTATTAAATACGATTAAAATATTAAATGAGAAGAGTTTATGTTTTGTATCGGTGTGTCGATGGTATCATCAGCTGGGATCGCGGGGTGGGATCGAAACAGATGGATAGTGAGCATGCTTGGCGAGAGATGTCGAGGACGTTGGTCTGTGGATGTTTGTGGACTAGTTGTACGATGTGTTGCGCATGTGGAAGCAGCCCCCTGCTGAGGACCCGCCGTCGGACGGAAGCCACTCGCGCAAGAGCCCTCCGGAGCCGGGAAGAGGAGGTCCAGAGGGTCTCATCAACATGCCCCTGCCACTGCCTATGCCCGAGATGCACTCCGTGGGCGGTGTGCTAGTTCACATGCCACACGTATGTCCTGTATATACACCCTATCGTAGACTATAGCGCAAAACTGTTTATCGAAACTATCCACTGTTTATTTAGACACGCTTTTATATATTTTTTGTTTTATTTTGTTGTCCACATTCAGGTGCGATTGAACCAAACGAACATAAAACATGCATGATAAATAATGTTATTTTTTGAAAAAGTTTTTTTAATGTTAAGGTTATTATTGATTGATTTAATTAACTTGATGAAACTTCACAATTTTATTTAAAATCGACCTGGATTTTCCATTTTTATCATTTGACTGAACATGTTTTATTTTCCTAAGAAGACCTCGCCATTGACAATGTCTCTTTAGAGAGATAAAACGCGTTCAGTAAGATTATATAAATGTGATATAATTACAATTATGTTTATAAAAAAATAGCAAACATATGCTGTTTGATAAAGCAATAATATAACACAGATTTACTGTTTATACTGAGCAAATTCGAAATAGTGGTGTTAAAATGTGCGGATGTTCGTTTGGTGTGAATCCACTTGTGCGGTTGAATGAAAAAAACAACAAGTGCAAAACTGTAGACTTAAAAAAGTTTATATAAAATTAATAATTATATATATACTTATGCGATTTTTGGATCATATACATATATTGTTTTCGTGTCAGAAAACGGCAAAAAAACAGTAAAATGACAGTCGTTCCAAATCGTTTTTTTAGCACTTTGTTTCTTAGAATTCAATTTTAAAGTGGCCATTTTCTCTCAGAAGTTTTGGGGATATTTTTGTTTTTTTTTTGTGTTAATATCATTTATTCGTTAAGTCTGGAGCTCATCTGCAGATCTTTTTTATTTTCTTATTATTTTATTATAAAGTTGAAATACGCAAAAAATGTATGGAAAAACGTATTTTGTATTTTTTTTAAAATTATGCTTTGTTAAAGGGAAAATCATTTTTATGTTATTACGTATTAAATTATAATTTAAGAATTAATTTTAATTAAAAAATCAATAAATTAAAAATATTTACTTTTGATTCACAATTTATTTTAACGATTACATGTTTTGGCCTTCCTGAAGACCATCTTAAATAATGAAAAATGATTACATACATTAGGAAAACCACAAACTCATTAATTTTATAATGTCTTTTTTCAATTGTTTTACCCGAACACATATACAACCTGTAAATGTGTGTGTAGGAACTAATTAAATGTCCATGCCTATAGAAGCCAATGCCTGTTTTTATTTTTTCATTATTGAAGATGGTCTTCAGGAAGGATGAAACATGTAATCGTTAAAATAAATTGTGAATCAAAACTAAATATTTTTGATGTATTGATTTTTTAATTAAAATTAATTCTAAAATTGTAATTATGCAGTTTCACCAAGTATTGTCAGTTGATAACCTTAATGTTATTATGTATTAAAGATTAAATAACTCGCTATTTTCCATTACTTTTATATATACGTTTTTATTTAAACCCGAATGTGAGGATAAATGGTCACCTGGAAGTCTCACATATAATTAATTTAAATTTTTGTTTTTCTATTATTGTTTATCATTGATTTACTAATTTGTTGTTTGGCTCCAAATAAAAAAAACTGCCTAAATGTGAACAATAAACATTATCTAAAATATCATAGAAAATATAATAATACATATGTAGGTATATTTCAATATTTATTACGTACTTTACCTTGAAAATTAAAGATTTATTAAATAATTAATACTTAAAATGAAACGCAAAAGTATATTTTGTTCATCCGAGTATTTGTGACGCAAAAATAATAAAAATGTAAGAACTCAGAGAAAAAATATGATTAGTTTTATTTTCGGTATTTGTTATTATTATTTTCAAATACCAAATCGGAATAAATTATCAAAATTATTATTGATATTAAAATAATTTTATTTGTGAAATTTAATTAAATATTATTTTTATGTATAAATTTTATGTAGTATTTTTGTTGGTATTATTTTCCAATGACTAAATTGGATCATTTAATATTGCTTTCATATAAAAAATAATACGTAAAAAAATGTACAAATAAATAGTTTAATTTTATAATAACGATTCAGCTTATTAGATATATTTAGATTAAATCACTAGGTTGGATGAAAAACCCTCCCTTAGGAAAAAATATATAAAATCACAATTAATTTTAGTTATTAATAAATAAATAGGTTGCACCAGTCACAAATAATTATTGAAGCACCGGCTTTATATAAATCGTTGGAATTTTTCTTCATTCACCTTAATTTTAATGATATTAACACCGAAAATAAAAAAGGACATTATTTAATCTTTGGATTCTTAGTTGTACCTATTCGTCACAATAACATATAAATCCAGTAAAGAATACCATAATTTCCTTTTTAATTTTCCTTGTTTGAAATGTATTAGACCCCCTATTCAATTTACTTTAAAATGCCATGTAAATATACAATATTTTGATTACTAAGGAGGTAAAAAGTGAAAACACAACTCATATTAAGTGGACATTTTCATGATTAAAATGAAACAAATTGGCAATTTTTAACAATATAGAATACGTTTAAAAAAAATCACATATAAACAAAAAGGGTACAATATTTACTCCAAACATTTTTTTTCAGAATGTATTTTTTTAAGGTTAAAATATTATTATTTATTCTCTATGGTATAAAGTCTTCAACTATTTAAGAGAGAGATTAAGTTATATACCACATTTTAAATAGAGACGCAGTGCCGGTTTTAGGGGGTGGCAAGGTGGGTCGGTGCCCCAGGACGTCGAATAAGCTAGGGGCGCCGAGGGCAACAAATATTGCTTAGATTTTAAAAAATGTAGACAATATGGGATGATAGAAAAAAAATGCCCTAGGGCGCCGCAGGGTCTAAAGCCGGTACTGTAGTGACGACATGCTTTAAAAATCAGCAAGTACACTCCCAATTTTGCTTTTATTATTTCCATTAAAATATATTTATCACACCTTTTTACAGGATATAAATACGAATTATACAAATATAAACTAGTTGTGAATATAAAACACAATTCTAATTACATCAATATTTGTATTTAACAGTAAAAGCCTTACATCTAAATCAAAGCTAGGTTGTATATTTTTGTTATTCAGGTAGAATAAGAAAATGTTATTTTATACTGTATTAATAACAAATCTAATTTTTTTTTTTATTTATTCAAATTTTTATTTACTTACGTTCATTTTGTGTTTTGTTTAAACATATTAAAATATATTTATACTAAATAAATCATAATTTATTTTGAAATTTTTTTTACTTTTTTCCAGATAGCAGTTAATGACTGTAAAGTTACAATAGGTGCCTTCAATCAATACAATTATTGCTAACTCACATTAGATCACGATATTCATGGATAAATAATTTTGTAAATATGAAATTTAAGATCAATCTTCAAATATTGTACCTACACTTCATAAACAATGAAAATAAAACGAATTTGGCTCATTAAGGTATATTCCACACACTTAAAACCATAACCTTAAAAGATAAATTTATTTCATAAGTATTGACATAAATATGTCACATTTAAAAAAAATGTGCCTTTATTTAACATTTAAATAAATGTTCCATAATCTTATAAATACTCCACAAGATGTGAAATAAATTAATTCCATTGAAGAATTATATTGAACATTTTTTTTATTGAAGGAAGATTATCGTAATATTTTTTTAATGTGACTTATATTTTTAATGAGCCAATTAAAAAACAAATAAAAGATAATTTGTAGCATGCATTTTCCAAAGCTAGGTGTGCTTTGAATTGACTTTGTTGTCACTATGACTATATTTGCTAAACTGTTTCTTGTTATTTCTATGCAATTTAATTTAGTTACTTCCTTGGCAATAAGTGGAGTCTTTTCCTGAATTGTTAATTGTAATGTTGTTTTGATATATTCTATTTCATGCCTTCACAGATACTTCACGTATGTCTGTAATATGTTCTATGTATGAATAGATAGACTAGACTATTTCCTATATTAACTATAACTTTCTGTTGGTGTAAAACTAGTTGTTCCATTGCCCTGGATTTGTTACTGTTGTTTGATTGATTTTTGAAGTAATTTATTTTTAGAACACAGTCCTATGCATTTTATTTTCGCTGGTATGTTTCATAATTCTTAATCACGCAAGATGGATTATTCAATATCACATAACGCCACAATACATTTATTATGTGAAACACACTATTGACGTAGTCTATTAGATGTAATTTAAAAGTTATAACACACAGACACGTGTCCATAGAAACGGACTATCATCTGTAATATTTATTAACACTTTTACACTGCAGCATCCCAATACTCTCTCAAGTCATGTTCGTAGTGCGAATGATATAGCTTTATTGATATACTATATACAATTACTTGTATTATTATACAAAAAATATGTAAGTTTGGCTTCATTTATTTAGTTTGTAAATTAAGAATAAATATATAAATAAATAGACAAGCTGTGATAGCGAAGTCCCTATTTTTTTTTTGAAAGCATTGATATTAACTAACGCTGCAAGCACAACAGTTCAGACAGATAGATATCAAACCTAGTTAGTAGTGAACACAACCCAAATCCTAGACACTTTTGGGTCCTGAATGAAGCATGCCAGTAGTAGGACGATCATTGAATCCTAAAGAGTTTTGAAAGTCGTGAAAATTTCAAAAATTCAATATTCCCTTGGGTTTTCTCTATGACTGGATGACGGTATTATGAATATGTGACTAATTGACAAAAATATTTGATAAAATACAAGTTTTTTTCAATGAGAGTTTGAAAAATAAGTAATCGGTTTTCAAATAGCATAATTATTAATCTTATTATCATCATAATTCGTCATTAATTGCCGCCATAAAGTTTTATGTGCCACCATTATCTTCGCCTCGTCTCATATAATCTCTATTAAAAGTTCTTGACGTTAAAAAATTCCCTAAATCGGTATCTTGAAGAAAAGGAAGTTCTTGTGAATGATCTTCTGCAGCATTTAGATAACATATTAAAGCCAGAAATAGCTTCGTAGGTTTTCGTTTTTTTTGGGTTGAGTCGTGTGTGGCGAATTAAATCCCTTCTTCGATATTTTTGCGAATCATCAACATTTAGAATATCCCTTGTATAAGGCTCAAACTATTGAAGAAGAGAACAAATTTGTTACACACTGCCCAACACAAAAACCACAATACCATATTATAGACAGAACTATTTTACTCTTTTGATGATCTGAAGGATTGAAGTCTGTTGTGTTTGCTGCCTCACCTTGTTACTTGTCACGTCATAATATAGCACCTCCAATATTTTACGCAGGTACCTGTTTTCAAAAGATTTATTTTAATATTTTCACATTTATTTATAAAAAATATCTTTCATAAGCGTCACGAGAAAACCCAACGACTATAATCAAAGAGCAAAATTTAAAAACACGACCACTCTGCATGAAATAACAATGATATGCTAATAATACATTACTGTATAAAGCTTCTTGGCGAGAGCACGTCCCATATCGATACAATTTGAGTCCATACCAGATGACAAGTTGATCTAATATCGCTGGCGATTTCCACGCAGATCATGACGGCGACCGTGGAGACCGTGAGCGAACAGCTGGACTTGGCAGCTATCATGCCAGCTGAGAAGGTGGTTTCGGCCGTTGCTAGAGCCGTAACTCTTACCGACTCTGATGTGGCTACCGCGACTGCCCAAGTTGCTAAGCCTGTCCTTGGCGGAGAAGGAGACCAGCCTGAAGAGCCTGGACCTGATGATGACCTCACCCACTTCTGGCATACTTCTGTTGGGAAGTTCCGCTTCTCCATTGAAGAGCTTCCGCAGCAGCTTCAGTACATTCATCAACTTCTACAAGTAACTTTTTTTATCATATTAATTATATATATAGAGCTATAGTCACCACACTCGATACCAGATAGCTTTGCCAGTTGTGATTGTTCGTGATTTATCCCAGATAACCTCTACATATGAAGATCCAACTTTGAATACAAATGGTTTCTGATGACCTCCGGAGTAAGGGTGCGGAGATGGAGAGAGACGGCTACTGTAGTATCTGAAGTCTATTTGGGCGTATAATCATCATCAACCTGCGTCCATCCACTGTTTTTAAAACTAGCGGAGATTTTCAGAGCCATCACCATAACTCAGAGGTTGATGGTTGTCCGGTAAGCCATACATATTTACACTGGTTGCTACCACGGCTGGATCTGCCATGGAAGAGATGCCAAACTTAACCAAACTGACTATTCAAGTAGTGCAACTGAGAGTCAACTCAGTTGCGGTGTAATATATTTAGTGTTACCCAGATTAAACGGCGTGAAGGCTTATAATTTACACTCATGTTGAACACAGGCTTCCTGTATGAGTTTGCATCCCTCTTGGTCCTTCGCATTCCGCATCCAGCCTTCTTCAGCTATTCTTCTGAGATTGTAATTGCATCTTACAGGGGGTCAGCTAACACTCCACTCTTCGTTTGCCAGTTGTTTGTTACTACTCTAACACTTTTCTATCCTATCGTGTGTGTATTTTTTTTTGGATATTTGGGTGTATGCTAAGTATAAGCCTAAAGGAGATATGATATAATTTGATGCTTCAAAGGCCTAAACTATTTGGTCTTAAGACGAACTTCTAACCAACCAACGTCATACAGTGTTTTTAGATTGTTACTTATCCAATAACGACCAGTGCCCAACGTTTCTTAGCTTTGATAATTGAACGAAAAAATTTCATTTTACAAATTATAAGCGTTGATCAAGGCATCATCATCATTATAAACACTCTTTTCTTGTCTACAGGAACTTCCAATAGCAGACAGACCCGACATGCTGTACTACATGCTGCAGTGTTTGTACATCCTGGTGTTGCATGGAGACGCCTTCACCAAGGCTGCTAAAGAACACCGAGGATTCTTTATTTGGTGCCAAGAAAATCTTCTCATCAAAAAGTAAGCCATTGCAGTCAACTAAGCCCTTAACACGTTCATCGCCAACACCGTTTTTTGTAAAATGACGGAAAATGTTTTTGTGGTTTAGGTGTTAGGGCCTCGGACATTCTGAATAGCAGTTTGTATGAAGCGCGTGGCTGACAGCGCAAAACAAAGGGTCAAATTTATGTACGTGTCGGCCATCCGTGGCCTACGCGGCGTGATTATAATGAATCAGTGTCAGCCACCGGTGGCTGACACTGAGATTAACGTGTTGAATGCATACTGATGTTTTTTTTAGAATTATTTATATAAGGCGGTTTTTTCAAATTTCTTAAATTGTTTTAGCCCAATCACTCAAACTGCGTAGAATTCTTATGTGGTAGGTATGTGTACCTGCACTATTCGACAACACTTCATTTTAGTAGAACAAGCTTTATAAAATCTACACATGCATATACAACAACAATAAAATAATTAACTGAAGGGTAGTAATACAAATTGGAATTGCTCAATGTTTTAATTACTATTTCAAAAATATATTTTTTCTTTTTTTCTGAAAATTTTGAAAGTACTGTTATTTATGTGAAAAAAAAAGATAATACGTAAATGAATATTTTGAAAAATCCAGTCACTGTTAGTGTAATTGAACCTCTTCTTACTTAATTCTTACTGCAACAATCAACTGCTTAATTGATTTGCAATCTTCAAAATCCTTACATAAACATAACACATCTTTTTCGTACACAGCGTCCAGACATATTGGTTTAGCACCATTAAGCATGAGACCACTCTTTTCAATTTATTCTCCTCTACATGTGCTTACATAAATAAATAAGAACTAAGAAAATACTAGTATTAACTACATGTTTTGTATATGTACAAATAATAGCATAAAACAAGGCGTTTTTCTTACAAGATAATCGAATGAAACGGGGCAAGTTTTGTAAATAGAGGAATATTTTTGTTGTAACAGCCTCTGGAATGTATGCAACGCTCGCAACTCTCACATATGCGAGGTAGCTGTACCGGTTTTGCTCCACTGCATCACCCTGGCTGGAGGTGCTGATGTCTTCTGGAGGCTTATCCAAGAAGAATTCCACAACACGGACTGGAGAATCAGGTTTACGGCCGTAGAGAGAGTGACTGTCTTGACAAGGTAAAAAAAATGGGTTATTCTTATTATTGTCCTTAATAACACAAAAACTTTGAAAATTGCTTTGTAGAAGAAGTAAAAAAAAAACATTTGATATTAGTCAGTCCTAGATATTGAACTCTGAAACCTAAGGCAGCTTGTTTAATATATAAAATGTAATAATTTTTTGACTCCTGTGATTAATAAAGTGATAAAACGATAGTAAATAAACTGATAATGTGATGTTTACTTTTAGATTCATGGACTCCACTCCTCTTAAGAACGTTCTTCCTTTGCAAACGGCCATGGCCACAGCATTCTGCTATCTGATATCCAGCATGGATGACCCCAACGTATATGTTGCACAACGGGCAACGCTATATCTGGGAACTATCCACGATCATGCAATTAAGGTATGGGCATTACTAATCCTTGATAAAATATTTATGATTTATCACATACTGTAGATGCTCCAATATCCACAGTATACTACTAACTACACGAGTGTATTTATGAATGTTATTGTTAAAATTTCAGTGTTTGATAATGTGCTTGGAGACACAGTTTGACATGGTCATCGTGGACAGGCCGATGGTTCTGCAATCCTTATACCAACTGCACAACTCACTGAGTGACAGAAAGATTCTCACTTGGGATTTCTTCCTCAACAGATTTGACGCACTTTTCCTGGAAGCACAAATCAACTTGGAAAAAAATGGGGAAATTGCTTATTTGAGAGGTTCGTTTGCACTACTTGTATTTTTCTCCTACTTTACGGTAGAAGAAAAAATTAGCTTGGACGTGACGAAAAATGAAACTATTCTACTCTCTTCATCACGTAAGTCGTAAACAGACTACAAGCATGTGCTGCGTATAGAAATATTGGGTTTCGATACAAGTGGAAAGTGTAACATCAACTAAAAAGCTGTTATCAAGTTTTACTTGGAATTGACTGTCGAGTTCACGTACCTCTCTTTTCATCTTTTTTCAATTTCATCTTCAATTAAACAGACACAAATTCATGACACCAATCATGATTTTTGTTGATATTTTTTAGATCTTCGAAACAACGAAACAAACAGCGAGATCTTCATTCACAAGTTGCGTCGCGCCCATGAAGCCCTCTCCCACTCCGAGGGTTCCGCCACTGGCTCTTCAGTGAAGACCCTAAGCGCCTCTTTCGGCACCAAGTGGCCTTACAAGAGAACCATGTCTGCTCCAGCATCTATGCTACCCCGCCAAGACACAAAACAAGGTAACTACTTTACATTATTCTACTATTTTCTTGTAAATTTCTCTCTAAAGCCGAAACATACAATTTGCGACAAACGGCACGGAAGAACCTTTGGTGAATTATCATTAGAACCTAGCATATATTTCCATGACAACAGATTTATAAATGTGCTTATGATTAAGAAAGTATTGTAAATCATGTTTCATTTGATCTGAGATAATAGGTGTACCGGAAAAGAATGTCGTTTTTTTAGTGGTTTTGAGTGGTCAGTTGTGCTTCGGCAGTTGAACTTTTACAACCTGTTCTGTGTTGTTTCTCTGACTACGTATACTTGGAGTGTACTAGGACTTTTAAACAAAAAAATTACAACCCTATATACAGGTACAATGGAAGGCTTTAAGCCGAATGAGGAATTTTATTTAAAGGCTTATGTTTTTATGTTGGTAGAAAAATTATGAAAGTGACAACTTCATGTTGCAAAAAGTTATATATGTATTTAGACTTTTAAAATTTATGTTCGATGATGTTTATATCAATTCAATGTGAACTAAAATAAACGAATAACTCATTTATTTTAAATTTCTCGACTTACACCAATTTCATGATTATATGCACATTATGAACCCTTTATATTTCAGACATTATGCAGTAATGAATAAAGTTTAGGAGTGGTTGTCGTAGAAGAACACAAATGAAATTATCGTTTTCTTAAACCATGGTTACTTAATATTGATGGATTGATGACTAAATAGTGTATTCGATGTGGTTTGGTCTGAGAGCCTGATTTGGAGATGACGTCATCTGAAGTTCCCGGCGGCAGCTTGCAGTGACTATATGTTTTGAATATGCAGCGGATATTGAAAGAAACATGCAGAACGAAGCAAAATGCTTTGTTATGTGTTTTTTGGTCGCTGTTTGGTGTTAGCCACGTGTTTATAGGAGTGGATATGGTGAATAGAGATTCATAAGTAATGTCCACCAATTTTTCACCGCACAGATAAAGAGAAGGTGTACAGCCGGCAGTATTCAGCGCCCATTTTGAAGAGGAAGAGCTCCCGGTTCGGACTCGGTCAGTTGCTGGGCGGGGGCGGTCAGGTGGGCGGCCAGGTGGGCGGTGATCCTCCACCCGCCCATACACCCGCCTCCCCCAAAACGCCCCTAAATAGTTCACCGTTTAGTGTTTGCCCTAGTACCAGTCGTGTGCAAGGTAGAGTAGGCTGGCTTTTGCTACCATTCGTAGTGCATACTTTATTTATTTTGTTGAATTTACTTTGAAATATCTAGGAAACTAAAATACTATCAACTTTACCTAGTAAAATTTCTAAAAAACTACTATCGACTTTACGTAGTAAAATGTCTAAGAAACTATTATCGACTTTACGTAGTAAAATGTCTTCCTAACTACTTTTGAATTTATGTAGTAAGCTACTCTCGATCTCTACGTGGAATAATGCTGTCAAAATTATAAATACTCTTATCTTTATCGTTTGTTCAATTGTCAAAATGCAACTTATTTATATAATTTTATTAATAAATGAAACATTACTTTTGAAGACTCAATTGATGATGATGAAAACATGCTTTAAAATGTAAACATTTTGGTCATTGAATTATCGTATAACTTTAATCTAAAAATATATCGTGGAATTGCTTACAAATTGGAGAATAAGTCGATGTTTTTTTGTTTGTTTGTGTTTGAACAAAAATAACATAAAATACTTTTGTGAATAGAATATAAAATACTCTGATAATGAAGAAGAAAATGTATTGAGTATTGTAAAATGTTTATTATTATTTTTAGAGTTAGTATTTTTTAAACTTTGCATTTTGATAGTTGTACAAAACGAACTACTTCTAGATTTATGTGAACTGAGTCGTTCTAATTGGGTGTTCAAAAATACGTTTTCTTTCTATTTCTATTCCTATAAATGCTAATTTTATAGCTAAACTGTCTCTTCAATTATTGAATTCTAGTAACAACAAACTAAAAATTTTTCTCTGTTATTATTACTTTACGTTTTTCAGATGCATTATTTTTTGAACTCCTGTTTAAATATTCACTTTTAAATACATGGAACATATTTAAAAATACAGAGAAATAATTGACTTATGAATTTTCCTTAATTGAATTACAAAGCTTTTAAAATAGAGGTCTTAACGTATGTGTTATGATTTTCACATGCAAAAAAAAACGATATTAAATAGTTGTATTATAGAATATCATACGAGTATATACATCAACATTTGAAGTTTATTGTTAGACATACAATTACAAATTCAGTCTTAGAAATGTGAATTGTTACGAATGGTTTTTCTTAAAATCATCATTTTTTTAAGGATTTTAAATGAATAACAAAAAATACAACATCAAATTCAAAAAAGAATACTCTACTACAAAATGTTTTCAAATTTATTGTTTTTGTTTTTCAGTACAAATTAATCATTTCTAGCAGGTATAAGGTTAAGGTTATCAACTGACAATACTTGGTGAAACTGCATAATTATAATTTTAAATTCATTTTAATTAAAAAATAATTAATTAAAAATATTTTGTTTTGATTCACATTAATTTTAACTGATTACATGTTTCGGCCTCCCTGGAGACCGTCTTCAATAATGATAAAATAAAAACTGTTTATCTTATCATTATTGAAGATGGTCTCCAGGGAGGTCGAAACATGTAATCAGTTAAAATAAATATGAATCAAAATTAAATATTTTTAATTTATTATTTTTTAAATTAAAATTAACTTAAAATTGTAGGTATAAGGTTACATAAAAATATTCAAAATTATGGGAAAACAAATAAAATAAAAATTCTTTACAAAAAGCACTGCAGTGCATGAGCATTGAGCTGATATAGATTACTGCTGTAGAAAAATCACTGTTTTTTTAAGTATTAGTATAATTAAGTACACATTTTTAACACAATAAACAATGAGTACACATTATTATTTAAAATAGTTTTTTTATTGTTTTAAATAGTTCTTCATCTTAATTATTACATATCTAACTTTAATGCATGCAATGTTTGTATCTTCTTATTAGTTCATAGATAATATTGATGAAATGGTTTTGAAATTTATATTAGAAAATTATTTATATGAATTATGCAACAATAAGAAATTAAATAGGCATTTTTATGCTAGTATTTAATTCAATTAATGGGCTGTAATTATTTAACAAACGGTCAGTAATAATTACCTAAAAATGTAAGTAAAAAATAATCATTTGGCATTAGAAAAATAATAAATTGGCAGGAAACAATTAATGAAAGGTATTTCATAATACGTTAGGTAAAGTAAGGTTAGGTTTTCATTTTATGGGTTAATTATTCATTCACTTAATATAAAATTTTACCATTATTTAATATATTACTGCCATTTTAATTTTAAAACTGACCACATTTATACTAACACAGTGGATACCGCCAATTTATTAAGTCTACTGCCGATTAATTTTATTTAATGCCAATTAATTTAACTTACTGCCAAATCTTGAATTAGTTACTGAACAAAGAAATACAGGCCAATTTAATAAATGTTTTATAAATACCTTAATAAATAACATTAAGGTTATCAACTGAAAATACTTGGTGAAACTGCATAATTATAATTTTAAATTAATATTAAAAAAAAAAAAAAATAGTTTTGATTCACATTTATTTTAAATGATTACATGTTTCGGCCTCCCTGGAGACCATCTTCAATAAATAATCTTTTACCTAAATTAACCTTAATAAATTAGCAAATGTAATGACTGTCCGACTCAAATATTTCCAGTTTAATTAAATAATTAACAACACGGAAATATATATAACAGGTGGATTGTAACATAATATTTCTCCATGCATTTTTACTTTTAGTCATATGAAACTATTATTCCGAAAATATAGTCCTGTGAAGTGTGACTTTATCAAGCTATTGCTAAGATGAGAAGATTTTAATGCTATTCCATATATTATATAAAAAATATCATTCAATTTTTCATAGATCGTATTGCTTTTAGACAACCATATATAGGCTGGCTTCAAAAGATTAAAAGTAATTTTGCTTTACTTAAATATTAATGGTAAAACCAGAAATTAATATTCAATGCCATCTACCAATGAAAAAAAATATTATTCATAATTTTTTTAAGATTGCTTTAACTGTTTTTTATTTGTAAAATCTCCGTCAATCCAAAAAGCGAATTTCTACTTTATTATTTATAATTAATGATTTTGATATCTTCTTAAAAAAAATCATTTTTACTTTCAAGCAGATGTTTTATATTTCCCTTTTCTATGTAGTTCAAATATAATATTTTTTCGATGAGTAATTTTAGATACAATCGAAAATATTAAATGGATTTGCACTTGTAATAAATGAATAATATGAAACCAGACATTATTAACTCCATTTGATAAAATTTTATTTGAGTGAGTTTCTTAACCTGTTAACCGAGTATGACGACATATCTCGTCATGCCAAGAAAGCAACTGTAGCGGGTATGACGATATATTCCGTCGAGATACTTTAACGATTAAAATTTAAATTACACTCTAACGGGCGTGACGAGCTACCTTATTTTGTTTGTTCATCATATACCATGTACATCTAGGCATCGAGTAGCACGGACTCGCCGCGTCTTTTCAGTTTAACATTAGCAAAATTAAATTCCTCGGTTAACAGGTTAATGTTGGTAGGAACTTTTATTATGTAGTAGGTTGGTAGAAACAAATTTTTTGATATACATACCTCATAAGCCGTATTTTTGTTAAAAAATCATACATTAGACATAGAAAGACAAAATTTACATAATATATTATTGTTTCATTTGATAATGTACACAGGAATTGTAAATTTTATTGGTATATTACTGACAAAGGATATCAAAAATAGTGAATATATATTTTAAACATAAGTATTTACTTAACTCGTGGTTTTACAAAGATAATTATTGGAATTTTTGTGTAAAACTAAAAATGTTCATGATAAACTTAGATATTAAGCAACAGTTATGCTTATTATCTAGTACTAAAGCTTTTTATTTTTTGGTATTCATAATATTACAGAATTCATTGTTTGTTTTGCACTGAAACAAACGCTCATTTTTACTGTTTTGTGACTTGCTGTATTGTCTGGTGGCAGATGGGCAGATCCACTCCATCCTCGGAGGTAACCTTGCTGACGAGGCTGTACTAGCAAGTGCTCTGCCTCGACTGGTGGACCAGGAGGAGGCAGACCGTGAGACAACTCATCTGCTGGTCTTCCTTCTCATGCAGTTCTTGTCACGGTCGGATCAAGCCAGCCCCACTGAAGAGAAACACGTGGCCAAGACTCAGGCCATCGTGCTGAAGCATCTGTATGTCCTGCTAGGGTACAATCAGCTCGATAGAATCTTCCACGTGCCGCCTTACAGATTGAGGTTAGTTTTTCATGCATGTTGTTAGTAATATACTTGTGATAAACATACCCGTATTTTATTGGTGTCTATTTCACATTATTGTGCCTAACAATTTGGATAGCATAACAGCACGTATGTGACTGTTTAAAAAAGAAAATCACTTAAAAAAATGTAGAAAAATGTATATAGTTGCACATTGTATCCTGCAAGTTACACACAAGGTTAGAATATACATCTGACAAATAGTTGAAGAACGTAGGAGCCTATTCCATGTCAGCCTCGTTAACCGCTCTTGTAGCCCCGACGATTTCCCTGATGAAGTATAACAGTAAGGGACCGTCAGAACTAAGCAGAAATTCAGGAAAATTCTCCCAAGAAATGGTAGAGACTCCCAGGTGACAACACAGAATGCGTCTCCTGTTCTCATGGATGATGCACTCCACGAGAGAGTGTCTCACCGACTGTTGCATAACTGGACCACATGGACATGCGTCGCAAGAAGAGAGGCGAAATCTTTTTTTCAGAGAATTCCTAAGAATTCTCTGAAAATTCCGTGTCCGGTAAACGCTTGAGTGAGACGAAAGTCCACGGAGTTCGTCTTTTTCCACGTCAATAAGTGTTCGATGGACGGAAAGAAAGACTTGGTTATTCCTTCCGAGGTTGATTCTTGATATGCTGTATTCCAGGCAGTAACTGGGTTACTGAATATATGGATGCAAATAATAAAGGGTTCATATTGAAATGGTTACTTAGTAATGACGTTATCATAGCATGCCAATAAATATGCTTCTTTATGTAATGTTGAGACGAATCATAACTTTACTGATATACTATTTACCATGCAGTTTTTTTGTAAGTAAATTGTATGTACAAGTAAATCATGCTCACAAGGCCAGATTTTTTTTCTCCATAAAACTCAGAAATCTTATAGATACTGCTACATAGATTATGTCTCCACATATATATGCAATTGTATGGGATGTATTAATCATCGTTGCGATTATTTTTAATGTATGCATTCTGCATGACACTCTAAATTGATCTCTCGATCCTACGTCTACTCTTGCCATTTTTCTGATGTCGTCAGTACATCTCTGAAAAAGCTTGCTATCACTCTGTTTTCCAATTTTCGAAAGTCACTCCATCACCTTTTTCCCCATCAAATTTTCCCACCTCTCTGGTGATTGAGGTGCCGACTAACAATTGTACAAATTGGCGTCATAAGTTAACACTGGGTGAAATATTCGATTTAATTTTTTTCCTAATGCTGATCTCATTGTATTTTTTGTTAGTTTGTTGGATAAGTTATAAAGTTTGCTTGTCTCAGATAAGTAGACTCATTTGAAAATAACCTTACAATATCATGTTCATGTTGTAATTTTGTATTGATTCTAGACAATCAGCAGTCTTCAACGTGTTCCTGGCGAACCTGCCCCAAGTCCTGGACCAGAACCACGTGATGGGTTGGTCCTTGATTGCACCTGCGCTGGCGTTATTGCTGTACAGTCCCTCACCAGCCACCTCCGCGCCCCCAACACTGTCTCAGATCCAACCTTCCTTCAGCCTCTGGCAACTGGAGACGCACTCCAGAAGGTGCTGGCTAATGGCACTCCTCGTCTTGCTGTACAAGGTGAGTCCATCTTTCTTCGTTTATCATATGCAGTTCTTGATTCAGTTGTTAGTCTTACAAAATTATCGTAATAAAGCGTCGTGTTTTGTAAGCGGGGGGACTTTGTGTCTTGAGGTCTGTAGCGTGTCCTGGCATACCGGACATGGTTGGACGCATCTCAGCATTGTATTACCACACAGTTATAATATACACTCGTAATATCTTTTATTTAAAGACATGCTGAGTGTTCTCTAGCTTTTTATTGTTTTTTTAATAAACTATACACCAAAGTGCAAGAAAGCACAAAATATTAGTTACTTTTCCCATTATTCCTTTTTCATAAAGGGCATATAATTTGTTTAAAAAAATAATTAATACCCATGCGACGTGCCTTACAACCACATACACTAACTGTAGTATCATTTAAATATTTTTTTCCTCATGTGGAGGTATTCACCTGCGTCTTTATTTTTACATTTTTTTTTATATAAACACCTACAAGTGTTGATCCGCCAATAATAATAAATGTTTTGCATTTTTCAGTACCAGTATATTCAGCAGCCAATATGCGGGCAGTTGCAGTTCCTCGTGAAGATTGTGATCAACACATTGGATGCTCAGCACCACGAGTGCAAGAGGATCCCACCCATGGTTGTGATGGCGCAATCCAGCAGATCAAGAGGTAAGTCTTGGACAAATCCAATTCAATTCTTTTTATCTCCTATAATAGCATTATAAAATAATTATATTTTAATTAATTATTAAAGTAATTACAAGTGACATTCTAAATGTATTGACATATTTAGTGTCAATGACCTCACACTCAGAACTAGTGTCGGGATACTCACGAAAATAGTTGGACCTGCAACAACAAAAGCCATGTCATAAGTATATCACGTTTGACACACAAATAACACGGAATTATTGTTACAAAATCAAACATCCGAAAACATTTCGTATCAGTCAACACCAGCACTGAATCTGAAGCAATATTAAACTAAATATGTCAATATCTTCACTCAAGTTGGTTTCGAAAACTGTTCACTGCGATTTATTTCGTCTTACACGTATCCAGGGTTGAACGATGGTCCTTTTCTGGCCACACTTCAGGCTCCAAATAGTCTGTATGATAAATTAATCTGACAAACCATGAAATCGCATGACAATGCTTTCAGGAAATACAAGCTTTTTAACAATCTAATCAAGCAAATGTGGCGGAAGAAAAATATTTATAAAAGTAATTGAAACCATAATATTTGCCATAATATTTAAATAAAATCTTGTAGATGCCGTCTTTCTGTACGAATGTATTCTTGAAATCAGTTTTTGAGATTCATCAAAGACAGCTGCAACATTGTGTGAACATTTACATATATTATGTTTTTCATCAATCATTTGTGTGAGTAAAATAACTTCAGCCGCTGCTTTTTGGTTCTACTGCCAGTGGCTGGTAAGCAGCCTAGCGTTACTCATGCTTAAGCAGCATCTTAGAGTATCTATCCAAGATTTGGCACAAGTTTTGAAGACAAAAAAGAATATACCTATTATTTTACTTATAAAAATGTGTTTTTAGATATAAGCCAGCCGTCTCTTGGTGGCGAACCTGAGCACCAACCCGCAGCCGGAGCGGATCGCTTCGAGACGCCTCCACTGTCACCCATGTACTCGGTGGAATCGCAAAAGTCCACCACCGTGAAAGTGGGTATCATCCATCATCAGAAGTCTCCTGGGACCGGGATGGAGACGCACTGGGAGGAGACGGTCAAGCCGAGGAAGTATCCTCACTGGAGCCTCGACCAAGAGAGCACAGAGTCCGAGCTGGTGGCCATTCCAGAAACCAGCGACAAGTCTGACAGCACCGTACCTGGGAGCACTGCACAAGTATTTATATTATACGAGTATTTATTTGCATTTCAATTCCATATTCAATGCCAATTTAGAGCATATTGATACCAAAAGCTTAAAAAGTATAGGACTAAGGTATGAAGCTCATTTATTTGAAATAAAGTGAATACAAAAATATAACTTAAAAACGTATTCATTCGTTAGTGAAATATCCTTGTGGCTATTCCGCTGTCAGGTAGAGCAGTCTTTTTTTTTTTTTTTTTTTTTTTTATAAATCTTTATTCAATCTTGAGATACATGCACATAAGATTACAAATTAGGTATTTATACTAAGTTTACAGACTTTTTTAATCTTTTACTTAAGCTACATTTTTTTTTTTTTTTTTTTTAGTTAATATTACATGAAATTTTTTTTTTTTTAATACACTGAGATTCTATAGAATCCTTGAAAAGGATTCTATTTTTTTCCTGAGCAAAAATTAAACCTAGTTAACATACTTAACACTAGACAATTCAGACACAAATAAGAAACAAAAAAGAAACAGTGAAAAATATAAGATAAAATAAAAAAGAACACCATAAGTAGTAAGTAGAGCAGTCTTAATACTTTCGTTACGGCTCGGTGGAATACAAATTATACTGTCAATACGGCGTGAATTTTTCAAACCATTTTTTTTGCTTACAACTAATATTTGAAGCATAAATGTACTTATCTGACCTATTTTCAAATATCGCATTGGTTCTTCTATCCTTTAGCTATCAGATGATGCATAAAAAATATTTCATTTGACAAACGTTTATTATTTAACTTTAAGCACGTGGTAGTATTGACGCATGTGGCTTACAGAAAAATGCTCCTGTGACGAAACCTAACGATATTTATTTACAAGCTTTACATATTCCTGCAAAAAATACATGTATGTTGATAAAGAGAATGACTGTAGTGCCAATTTCCCACGTAGATGTCACAATGAGTACTGAAAGTAGCAAAACGATATATCACGTCAACCGATGTCAACGGTCGGAGAATCTTTGTCGGCATATGCCGAAAACCGATGCCAAAGGGTTAAGAAACTCGCACTCAATATCGACCACTTTCAAGTGAAGCTGCCGTTACACTGACTGCTTTATAAGCAGTACTGGGGCTTAGAAAGGGAGACGCCTTGGAAGTGCAGTTCCTTTCTCAACCATCGTGCTGTTCGTTGGCTCTTCGTTCGCGTTGGAGCAGAAAAATGGATGCCAGCTCATCGTACATGCAGTGTGATGGTATCATTATCCAATATCATAAATATTATTGACTGATAGCATATTATTCTTCAATAAAATCAGAGTTGTGTTCATCAGAAAATCAAACCTCCCAACGATCTACCGTCTATACATGTTTTTTTTTCTATGTATAGGGTCCGCCATCTAACATTATTTTTTCAACTAGTGTTTATTTCGTGAATGGTAACACTTACCTCATGTCTGATTTGACAGATAATTAGTTTTATCCTTCCGCTAAACGAATATGGTTGTGTATATGCTTGAACAACGCTGGGAAATATTGCGACACTACTTTGAAAATCATGGTAATGTTGCAGAATGTGTGCGAAAATTGCGTACGGATTTTGGAAGAAGAGAATCACCGTCAGCTCCGTATGTTTGTTATCTTGTGAAAAAAATGAAAGAAACTGGCATCCTAATCGATAAACCAAAGCGTGAAAAGCCAAAAACAGTGCGTACACCCGAGAATATTGCTGCTGTGGCAGAAAGTGTGCGTGAAGCGCCATCAATGGCGCTTCCATGCGGCGCGGCCATGTTGAACGAATTTTTGTTCACAAAAATTGAAGAAGAGGATATTGGCAACATTCAGTTTCAACAGGACTGCGCTACGTGCCACACAGCCGAATCTACACTCGATGTTTTGCGCCCTGTTTTTAAAAAAAAAAGTTATTTGGCGGACCCTTTATTATCATTTAGTTGATTGGTCTGTTACTCATTCAGAGTATTTTAATAAAATATCACATTTACTTTATATTTTGTTTCATTAGGGTTCTTTTGACGAGACATCACATTTCGAAGATTTTGGCAAGCAAGACCCATCCGCTGTCAAGAGCTACACCATAATGCAAAGTGGAGGAGGCGAGCGCACCATCAAGCACGCAGATTCCAAGGGGGAGAGGAAATATTCGGAAATGTTCATGGGGATGAAACCATCGTGGTTTATGACCAATGAGGAAGATGCTCCTGTGGTAAGTAGATTACTATATGAGGAATTAGAAACCTTGCATGATTAGTTCAATGATGTGGTAAAATGTGTCCAGATGTTTTGTTTTCTGCGTCTAATATTAATTTTTCAAATGTTTACATCGAGAAAAACGCAGTTTTTGGTATATATTTTTTTGCAGTGCTAACTTCTTAAATGAAACATTTGGCTATCGTATGTCGGCGAAAGTATCTACGTTATCAAAGAGCACGGTATTAAAACTTTTGCTTTTGTAGGGGTCTGGTGATTATCCGGATATGACGCTCGAAAGAATGGAACTGAAAATTGAATTGTTGTTTCAGCAGACGGATAGTCACAAATGGGGTGTCAAAGAAGGTGTTCGGATGATGGTGACTTCGAGTTTGATATCTGCTACGGACCAGCAGCAACTAAAGCAAATCACCACGTCACAAATGACAGCCAAGGTCATGCCACCCACTGGAGCGCCCAACTCTGTAGTGCACCAGGACAAGAACAATCTTCCAGCCACCACGGGGAAGATCATTGCTGGGATTTCCAATCAGGTTATAATAAATAATCATTTTTCAATGCTGACGACAGTAGTGGTTATGAAACAGTTATAAATATTTCTGCAAACAAATTATACGTCGCTAAAATATAGATAAGTGGCAACACCACGCTGACGGTCCACGTCAACGCAGCGCCACTGACGGGTGGTGGTCGCGATCCAGCCCTCGAGATAAAAAATGCTTCATAAACCGCTCACAACCCATAATGTTATATCTACTCCATTAACGATTGGTTAGTAAAACTAAAAAATACATTTAAAAATCCCTATTTACATGGTGGATATGTTTCATGCCAATCCAAAGAATGATTTACATTTCTATGTAAAATAATATTTTAAAAATAGTAGATTTATTACCGTAGATAAATTTTATGTAGATTAAATTAAATCTTATTTATGTAAAAGATATACATTACAAGTAACAAATATTACCCATTCTAGTAATCGCAGTTACATGTAAATGAAATTGTATTTTGCAAATCAATTTTTTCCATCCCGTTTTTTTTAAACCGTAAATTTCGAACAAGAAGTTCCATTTTTAAGTTATTCAGTTCAATGACGGCTGTCTTAATGATCTCAAACAATGCTCTACGATCGCGTATAGCATTGAGTATAAAATTAATGTACTAACAACCTTTTCTCTTCACAAGATTGTTACTCCGTCACGTGGTTGCAGGATTAGGAGCAGATTAATAACACAGCCCTTTTCAGAAGCCCATTGACATATTTACGATAAACTTTACAACCTTGTGGCCCGACCTAGTCACAGCATTCGGCCGAGACACAATACAATATGCTCTCGCCAAAGGGTGGGACATGACTGGTGGAAGTTTGGGACTTTTGAGGAAGATATCTTAAGTACAATACATTATAAAATGTGATATATCCTACCCTAGACACACGACAACGCCGAAAACGGTAAAAAGCCGTGCATATTATCTAATGCTAATATTATATGTTTTGATGGCAGGTAACAAAGCTAGGAGCAGCGGCCAAGTCTCCTTCTGATGCGGATAAGCCGAGGATTTGCGGTCAGATCCTGAAGCAGGAGTCTTCAGTCAAGTCGACGCACTCCATTCAGGTCATCGGGGGCAGTTCGACGGGGCAGATACATTGCAACCAGGTTACCATCAGGCAGTCGGGAAATGCAAAGTAAACATCCTTACAAATATTTATTTATTTATAATAGATCTCAAAGTGAATGCTGAAAACACTGAAAAAAAATGCTTATTTCATACTGAATAATTTCAAACGGAAACAATTCAAACTTGATGAAGCAAGCAATAAATTCTTATTGTCAGAAAACCTTAGTTATTCATTGTTCATTGATAGAAAGCAAAAAAAGGAATAAAATGCTTTTTTAACTACTAACATCCTCTCTCTTAAAAGGGGGGGGTTAATACGTCACGTGAGGGCAGGATGCGGAGCAGGTCAGCAAACAAAGACTTTCTTTTAGAAGCACATTGATTATATTTACGTTCAAAATTTACTAAGCTTGTGGCCCGGACTTAGGCGCAGCAGTAGGCCAAGCCACTGTACAATATGCTCTTCCGAAGGGAGGTAGGCAACTACTGATTTCAGCGCTCGGTATCGGCTTTCGCCCGCGCCACGAGCGGTGGTATTTATAACTAACACACCCGTTAGCGGACCTGTCCAAAATTACAACATGTGGCACATAAATGCACGAAAAGCGACCAGATAGATAAGAGACGAAAGATTGAATATCGAGGTTTTCGGTACTAGTCAGCAAGGACTACATCATGCTGATGTCACTACAAATGTTCAAATAAGTCCATTTTTATATTATTCATAAAAATATTAATGATTACTTAAATTTTTGGGAAGACATGAATTTCAAAAATTCTTCAGAATTGAAGAAAACATTTCTAGTAATGAAATACTCGGATTTACTGTTAATTAAAATTAACATCAAAGTAAGAGTGAGTATAAATACTTTTTGTTTCAGCAAATCAAATTCTGATAAACCACCAGCAGGAAAGCCAGAAAATGTGTCCCACGGATCGCCAAGGACATTTGGAAGACAAAAACGCATTCCAAGTAAGTATTTGTTTTGTTTTTCTATGTGAAGATTCCGTGTCATCAGTTTGTTTTGAAAAAAAAAACAGTATATCTTTGAAAATCCATCTTGTATGAACAGAGTTATGCCTTGTGAGAAGAGATTGATTCGCTAAGGAGCAGTGCTGGTTTTAGAGGGTGGCGAAGTAGGACGGTGTCCCGGGGCGTCGAATAATCTAGGGGCGCTGAGGGCAACCTATCTTGCTTAGATTCTTAAAATATATAAATAATATGGGGCGCCATGAAAAATATGCCCTAGGGCGCCACAGGGTCTAAAGTCGGCACTGCTAAGAAGTATCTATTGAGCCTGGAACACACAGTAGTCAGTAATATGTGTTCTGATGGATTAAATTCTGTAGTTTTTTTTGGTTATTTGTATTTTTCTCTCGCATTCAAGTGACTATCGATGGGATGACGTCTCCCACGTCTCCGCCAGCCACTACAGGAAGTTCCTCGCCAGAGACTGCTCCATCATCCAACGGCATCAACGGTGATGAGCACTTCACATCGTGGCACCTGGACCACGTCAGCGCAGTCAAGCCACTCGCGGCTCCTAATGTGGAAAGGCTGTTGCCCATCGGGACATCAGCGAGGACCAGCGGTAAACTACTTTTCCCTAGTATATGCCTTCTTACATAATTTTACCACTTCAGTCTTCTTCGTAGTAGTATCAATCCGGCGGATTGGTTTGCAGCAACAGAATCTTGCATCTCGATCTCCACTCTTATCGGTCCTACCCAACCCTCTTCAGCTCAGCATAAGAGCTACAACTCATGTCCTCGAACACTTGCTGCAAATATTCCCGTCTAGAGTCCTCTACAGTTTCTAACCTCAACCATCCCCTCCACAATGTCGTGAAGAAGACCATCGTGGCGTATGATGTGACCGATCCATCGGGCTTGACTCTCTGAGATGGTTCTTACTAGGTGCCTATCTCCCTCCCACTTCAGTAATCATTAAGAAGTGACGAAAAAATTTTTTTTTCACGAAAGAGTTTTATTTACTTATTATATTATTTATATTAGTATATATTTCACAAAAACCATTTTAGGATCTAACTGGGATGAAAAGTTGATATTAAATTGCATATTACATGCTTAGAAATAAATTAAATTAATAACTATGCCTTTCAACTAATTAATATACATATAAAGAAATAAAAATTGTTCCATGAGAAGTATAGCGTGAGTAGCTTAGATGCGGAGGGTGGAGGATTAAAGGGAACAAAGATTCATGCGTAAGGTCTATGTTTAACAGTGGACGGACACAGGCTGATGATGATGATGACAGACATTGCAAGATGCAAGATGAACTGACGACATCAGAAGAGATTGATGTTGATGATGAAAAAAATTGTTCATTGTGTTTCCTTCATCTAATGAAAACCGAAAACTCAACCTCACTACTAAAAACAATGGGCTATACTAACATCGCACGATATCACCCGTTGGGATATAGTGGGGGAGTGGTACCGCGTTTGAATCATCCTTGCTTTTTTCGTGTACCCATACCATGTATCGTACTTTTATTTGTCTGAGTATATTTGTGATATTTTTTAAGGAAAATGTAACAATTGTTATATATTTTGAACTGAATTAATGGTTCAGGTTCGTCTGCTGTACGTGGCAACGCCCTGAAGAACGAGTACAGCATCGTGGCCGCGTATGCGTCCCCCGAGTCACCCCTTTCCAAGATGGAGGTGCTCTCCAACGAGTCAAGTGAGCAGCCGTCCAGTGACGGGGGCGAGGCTCAGTCTCCGCAGGGCGCAGGCCACGGAGGCTCCGCCTTCCCCATCCCGGCCCCCGAGCGTCTGCTGCACATCGGTCAACCAGCTCCTGCTCACAAGCTGCTCACTCAAGGAGGACCCAGCTGTCACGATATCGTCACAATCATGAGCGAGATCCTCATGCCCTCAGGTACATACAGGACATAACAAAAACAACCTGATTTGTGTATGACATTTCAATCAACTTCTGTGATTAAGCGAGAACCGCGCTTACAAAATTATTGTCGTTGGTCTAAATTTCCCTGGAAAGCAGAAAAATTGGCATTTTTAATACGAGGTTACATCGGCCTGCTGGGATGGAATTTATTTGAATATTTAGGTTATCCTTCTTATGATTAAAATATTTTTTATTTATAATTACAGATTCATACAAGAAAGATAAAAATCGCATCGATATGCCATTAAAATCTGACGATCTGACAAGACAGTCGTCTGGAGATGGATCTTCAAGGTAATTGTTATTTAAAATAATTAATTTTGCATTATTTTTATATAATACAATGGATCCTCTCATAATGAGCGTAAATCGTTCCAGAATCCTGCTCGTTATGTGAAACACTCGTTAAGCGAAACTAATTTTCCCATATAAATCAACGTAAAACACGATAATCCGTTCCATGCGAAATATATTTTTTAACGTTTACTCAAATAAAATTACATGTTAAAGATCATAACAAACTTGATGAAAACCTTTTTAAAAATCGAAACTAGCTTACTATTTATAAATTTATGACAAATAATAAATTCTTTTTTATTATTAAGCTGTCTGGCATTTGTTTTAGCCGACTCTTTAAAATTTTGTGAAAATGAGACACAGCGTTATCATTGAATAAGTTTGTAGCACGCATATCCACATCGCTTCTCAATGTACGCTCAAAAAGTTTCCCATGCTTTCAGCATTTCTCTTATTGCGTCAGAAGATTGTTGCTCTGCTACTTCCTCTTCCTCCAAACTCTTCTTCATAACTTCTTGCTGTGAAATACGATCCAATTCCTAAGCTCTTCAGTGGTCAGCTTTTGATTGAGCTCTTCCACAAGCGCTAGAAAAATGTGTGATCACATGCGACACTAACGTTCTAACGGAACGAGAGCTAAACACAGACTGATGCAATGACGCGGAAGGCCCGGCTCATAAGTGCATCATACGTTATGTGACTTCCCCTTTCTACGTCACTCGTTATGCGAATGCGAAATGTCGCATAATATATATTAATTGTATTGTTTTTCAGATCTAGAGGGACGAGTCCACGTAGATTGACTAAACAGGTGGCTTTGCTGGAGTCTCCACCAACAGTGGTGCAGGCAGATGCATCAGAAACTGTAAAAACTCCGCTGTCAGCTCCACCCATGTCTGCTTCCACTGGTAATGAACAACGCATGCCCAAGATCATAGTTTCTGGTACAATTGAAGAAAAACAGATCGAGTTGATTTAAAAATATTGAGATAGTTACTTTGTTACTAGTTACCTAATTGAACCTGCAATAAAGTATAAGTCATAGGTTCGTAAAGTGGCCCCCTGGCCCCCTAAAGGGCCCTTACAGAGTAGAAGAGTCTTATTTTATTGCAATAATAATGGTCATTTTAATTTATTTTTCTTAATTTTTTTGATTTCCTCAACTTTTTGAAATTGTAAAAGTACTCTCGTAGTTCAATGTATTTTTTTTTATAAAATTTTATTGTTAATAAAAATCAACAAAATATGAAATTATTAGTGAGGCTCGTCAGAGTCTTGTCTTTCTCATTCTTCTTCTTCTTCCCATATCCGTTCCATATCTGCAACATATGGTCACCAAAAATTACCGCCACTTAGTTTTGTCAGCTGCGAGTGTCCATTACTAGTTCAAGTCCTTATCTGCACCTGAACATCCACTTGGGAACATATATGGCTCCCGACAACCTCCAGAGGAGTAGTCCGAGTGCTGAAGAGGGCTGGGTAGCTGTGGTATCCGAGGCATATTTTTGGACGTTTTTTTTGTTAAATTTGTATTTTATAAATAAATTGGATAATTATCCGACGCAGTACCGGCTTTAGACCCTGCGGCGTCCTAGGCCATTTTTTTTCTGGCGCTCCATATTGTATATATGTAAAAAAATCTAAGCAAGATTGCTTGCACTCGGCGCCTTTAGCTTATTCGAAGCCCTGGGGCACCGACCCACTCCGCCACCTCTTAAAACCGGCACTGATCCGACGCACCCGAAGTTTGAAACATGTTGTCCTAAAGGCACGGCTCATCCTAAATAGTTAAAACCATTTGATATTAGCTCGTAGACTACGCTTGAAGTAATTAATTTGATTATTTTTGATGTAGGGCCTTTCCGTGAAGAGCACGGAGCCTGGATGCGTCACAGGGGCAGAGTCTCAGGGGGAGCGGGTCCCGGGGGTGCGGCGCGCTCGCCATGCACCTGGGAGGGAAGTCTCAGTAGAGACAGTGCCGTGTACCTGATGGACAACGCCGCGCAGAAGGCCTGCCACGCCCAGCCTAGCCTCAGGCAGGGCGCCAAGAGGATTGGAGACGACTGCATGGTGGAAAGATGTGAGACTATTCAATACGTTTTCAGTAGCTCACTTTATAAATATCAAGAGAATGTGTGAAATTTCAGCTCAATAAGGTGACGAGAATCGCGTTACTTTTGACTTTCAAAATTCCATCTAAACCGATTAATATGTTGTTTATGTTTCTAGCATTCATTTCGAGATATATTTAAAATATTAAATAGATAAATAAATTTTACCTTCTTTTAAATTGTACCACGTTGAGATTATTAAACTGATTTTTCACATACAAGAAGACCGCCGTTTTGCTTTGTAAATAATAAAGCTTTGTACTAGCACATGCGAAAACGTACAAATGGATTAAACTAAATCAGTAATTAATTAAGAAGCCATCTCCAACAACTCGAATATCAGAGGTACAATGAATACTCCCGGCTATTTGCAATATAAAAGACTACATTTCCATCTCAACGAGTTGCTTTGGAGAGATGCCGGAAGGCAGAGTTGGAGAGATTTTTCCTCATTCATTCCGGTTGAAAGGAATACATTAAACAAAGGGTGACGCTACTAATGTCGCGAATAATAGTTTTCTGTTAAGTTAGAGAATGGAAGCGATTGGTGGACATATTAATCAACTAAATATATGGAAATAGCAGCAAGGACTTTGTGTTTCATACAACATAATTTGAATTATTTTTTAAAGGTGCTGAATGTGGAACAGTGATGGAAGAATACAGTGATGAAGAGCTCGGGCTCTGCATCATCGTTCTGGCAACCTTCGTCCACAGGGAGCCAGCTGCTGCAGCACCACTGTTACCTGAAATATTAACTGTGGTTTCTAAGTATGTATTGCTTTTTAATCATCATGCTTTCTTGACATACATATGTGAACCTTCAACACAGCGTATTACAAACCTCTGATCTCTTGAACAAGAATTGTCGATGAGATTTTTTTTTATTATTTAAACACATACAGGAGAATACCGACAGATGGTGATAGTAATTTTTTGAAGCCTCATCTGTGGAATTCTATGACGCTTACCATGGTGTATATGGCTAAACGCTGCATGTGGAGTGTTGATCCTCCAACGTCATAGACTACAGCCCGAGATTCACGCATCATCCTTTATTATTACAGGAATCTACTATGAATGGGTGGTCTTTCACGGGACGACTTTCGTCTACCACCAATTTTAATTGATAGGCTATGACTGACATTTTACGGGTGATGGATCAAATTCACACCAACCGGGGTATTCAAGAGCTCAGAAATCGATTAAAAATACATTTTTTTAATCTCCATCGTGGATCGAACCCACGACCTTTGGCTTGCAAAGCAAACGCTTTACCATTGAGCTATGACCGCCGGCGATGAAGTGATGAAGCAGAATGTCGAATGAATGAAGGTAGTTATTCTTTTTTTATAGACACAGTACTAGCTGATGGTGCTAAAATTACAGTATATGTCTATCAAGACGTGAAGTATTTCTGGATCACTCCGTGATCATTTATTTGAGAGGTATTTGCATTTGGTCAAGTATACGTTTGGCAAAATTCATTCAATTGTCCGTTGGGTAAATATCCTTCGGTCAAATGTCTGGGTTCCGAATTTTCATACTGCGTTCATGGAGAGATGTCTAAATGTTGATTCTGATATTATGTATTCCAGGATTGCTCAGTTGGCAATGTATCCATGGCAAAGCGAGGCTAACGTCCACCTTCCTGGTGGAGCAGTGAGTGTGGCGCACCAGTTCTTGCGTTGTGTGCTGCACCAGCTGGCGCCTAATGCTGTCTTCGTGCAGATATTCCAAACCAGGGCACCAGGTATATATAAATATTAAATTGCATTGTTCCTAAAAACTTACTTAAACCATATATGTTTGCACAGTACCAAATAAAGTCAAATCCGCAGGGTCAAAATATTGAGAGTCGATGAGTAATTACAAAAACTCATCGAGGTCCAGACCATGTGTTCAGGTGCGGCACGATGAACGTCTAAGGGTCAATCCAGGTAGCCAGAAAGAAGCGTCTGCGACGAGCGACGGGAATGAAATGGGACGAGACATCTGTCGATTCTCCGCACTATTAATTGAGTCAGTGGTGGGGGGTTGGTTGCCAGCTAGCCAAAAACGACATCGATACTCGCATAAGGTATAATATCGTATCGATATCAATGTTTTGAATTTCGCGCATTTCAGTAGTTGATATTCTACGAGGATCCGAGTCTGAAGTTTGAAGAAAACGTTTATATTGGAAACAGTTTTGATTATGTTTTCTTCTTCATTGCAGAAAAACAGAAAATGCTGTTCTTCAAAAGCATAGCGCAGGCCTTGATCGACTTCAATGAGCTGAACCCGACTGGACCCTTACAACTGCTGACGGAGTTTCTGAATTCTCGCAAGACCTTGCCCGTGGAACAGCTTCCTGTACTGGTGGGCAACATGGGCTGCTACATGGAGTGCCTACCTTTAGAGGCGCTTGCTCCTGGAGCCACATCGGCGGCTCTCATGCAGCAGCTGGACACTCTCTTCAGGAGGATCGTCTTGCTGCTTAACGTCTTCGATGATATCATCCCGTTGCTGCGGATTATGGTGTCCATATTAAAGGTGCCGGCCATCAACCAATTCAAGGTAATTGTTTCCTGTGAAATATTGTATAAATTGGGAAACAGTGAAACTTTATATGTGGCTGGCTCACTGTGATGTGTCGTCAACGAATTAAAGTGGAAGATACCCGTTATAATATGGTATTATCATATAATACTTAATAATCATGTTATTGTTAAGAACATACTAAAATTAGTGCATCTAATATTAAAATTACTTTTTTTTTCAGGGACTATTGGATCCTTTCTCCAAGATCATAAGCTTCGCAATCCAGAACTTCGTGCTGCAGTACAACTACTTGCTGGACCTGAGTTTCCTCTGCAACCGCGGCTTTATGAAAGAGAGGGATAAGTTGATGATGTGCAGGATGATCATCTTTGAGCTGGTGCAAGCGCTCAAGTTTAAGACCACAATCCCAGACGAGAATTTCCTGATGCTCATAAGCTTTGTGCTTCAAGGTATATTATATATTTATTTTATCGTTTGTTGTATTTGTTCCACGAGTACGAAATCTTCGTAGCTAGAGCACATAATCGTTACTAATTCCCATAGATCAGCTAGCTCGAGTCGTTTCTGCATCCAGAAAGATTTATCGAGTATTTACTATGCATAGTTTATGACAACTTTCAGGAAAAGAACCTGAGGATTTTATTATAAAGCAACTGTAGAATTGCATTCGTATCTGGCTTATTGTATATTACGGTGTTATTTTAGATGCTGGTGGTTCATTGCCGTTGACGTCAGCTCTGGAAGACTGTCTGAAGCTGAACTCCTGGTTCGCGTATAGCCGTGAGTACAGCACGGGGGCGTCGGATTGTATGAGACAGTACATCGGGGATGTCCTGGAGTTCCTTGCTGACTTTCATACACTGAGCAAAATAAAGGTAAAATTTAGAAGCATTGCTTTCTATTAGTTTGCTCTATCTATCTTTGGGTACGTGGGTGCGTATTTAACAATGTAGTTTTTTTACAACATAAATTTAACCTACTCTCTGATGTTTCATTAACCAACAATTTGACTTATATATTCGATGACAATACAATACAATGTTGGTATTGTTTGATCTGATTATGAACACGGAAGGTGATCATTGACGACATATTATTGCGTAAAAAGAATGATGCTAACCGCCAAGCACAATGCCCCCTGTGAGGGTGATCGGTGTACTCAACTTTTTTGCCTCGTATGCCTACTCGTATTCCATGTAAGTAAATAGCACAAATTCCCCCCCGTATTTTTATATTTAATATTTTCATATGTCTGCCAAGAAAGGGAGACTTTTTGGAATTTAATTGTTCATTTCATGATCCTATATTTTCAGAGCTACAGCAAAGGATCTTCAGTTGGTTTGAATGAAGACACTCTGGGCGGAGTACTAAAGAGTGGAATGGCTCAATTTGTAGCTTTGGAAATAACTCGTGGAAACAATAGAGACAACAGAGCCATAGCCAGGTACATGCCCTGGCTCTACAACGCACCATCAGCTCTTCAGCAAGGGTAAGAAGCACCATAACTTTTTATTGAAAACTCATTAACATTATAATTATGTATATTTATGGACTACATGATATTCAGCTGTGTAGAATAAACGTGATGTGTTGTGTGTGAGTGCATGCAGGGAATGGAAAGATTACTATCTAGCCGCTTATTACTTTTCTAGTGTCGTGAGTTTATCAAGCAAGGAGTTTTCTTCACACATGTGTTCCGCTTATTGCCACTCGAGTGTGCCAATAATTTTATCATTGTACCGATTTCTGTTTTTATCACAGTCCTCGCGAATTCACGGAGTGTGTCTCCCACATCCGTATGCTGTCATGGTTGCTGGTGGGGTCCCTAAGTCATTGCGCCCTTCAGCCCCACCAGGGCACGGCCCCTAGCTCCTTCGGCAGTGCTGCACATGCGCAACCTGTGCCACAAGAGGCCAGTTGCCACATTGCTGACCACATACAGGTGAGACATTGTTTTATTGTTGTCATAGTTTATTAACTGAGAACATATTTAATTTTTTGACCACTTGTTCTGTAATAAATACACATGCATACCATTAACCGTCAGATAATTTGTACTGTGAAATTAAAGGTAGCACTGTTTCAAACTATATGCAGGTCTTTAAAGGTTAACTTATTCTGATCGTTTTTCCGCAGGTGATAATGGCAGGTTTCGCTGAGCAGTCCAAGGCGTCTGTGCTACACATGAGTTCGCTGTTCCATGCCTTCATATTGTGCCAGTTGTGGACCGTGTACCTGGAGCAAGGCTCCAATAGCCAGTCGCCCAGCTCCGAGGCCTACCACGTCACCATGAGCATCCTGTTCGACTTCTGGGGCAAGGTCACACCATGCATCCTGCAACTGGTGTCGCATTCCAAAGTGGTATTTATTTATTCTAAATACTTTATCATCATCGGCCTGTGTCCGTCCACTGCTGGACGTAGGTCAAGCGCCTGAGTTTCCATCCTTCTCTCTCCACTCTCCATATCCTGGCTACTCTTGCTATTCTTCTGATGCCGTCAGTCCATCATGTAATGTCTCATCATCAGCCTGTGTCCGTCCACTGTTGAACATAGGGTTGAATTCTCCTCGATCCTCCGCCCTCCGCTCCAGGCTACTGCCGATATTCTTTTGATGCCGTCAGTGCATCATAATAAACACTTAAGGTTATTTTTTTCACCTGTGGCGCATTTTACTTCCCACATATTATAAAACAAAATTACATCGAATTATTATAAATTAAAAAAAATAAAGAACAGTTTTTTGAAGATATGATTGATTTCGTTACTGCTTTTTTATCATTTGTAAAAGATGGCTTCCACATTGCCCCTTGTAGCCTTTGAAGTGCTCAATGGGCAAGTAGTAACCAAAAATTGTATCCTACCTCACTATATTCCTGTCACCGCTTCCACTTTATTACTACAACTTTGAATTATCTTACGATTGTTTCAGCTGGCAGAAACTGTGAATTTACATTTTCTCAGTCTTCTTGAGGCACTTCTCGAATGCAACTCTATGGTCTTGAGCAAGTTGCTGCCTCTGTGGAGTCCTGTATTATTCTCCCACCACATCCAGGTCAGAATATATTATTTATACCTATCTTCATATTATAAACAGCACAGCTTGCACATTTACTGACAACGTGTATTTTTATCACCCATCTCATACGAAGGTGGTAAACCAAAAAAAAGCCCTTTAGTGACAGGAACTTAAGCGAATGTAATTTATGATTTCAGCTGCCGGGTCACATGCAGATGCGCCTTCAGAGCTGTCGCAACATGGCCCCCGGGCAGTGCTCCCCCATGTTATCCGCCCCGGGTTCCGCCCCTGCCCCGGCTCCGGTGCCCCCATCGCCCCCGCTGTTACTCCGCTGGCTGCAACGCCTGCAATTCAAGATGGCGCAGATCGAGCTACAGAGCTCCAACGTCACACAATTCTACTTTGTTTAAATGTTTTTTATTAGCACTCTTAACAAAGAAGAAATAATTTGGGATGCTTGTAGATATCTGGTTAGTTTTACGTCCTAATCGTCAATAGAGGAGATGTAGCGTCGAGATTTGTCAGCGGTTCGTGGGCCTTGTCGTCTTGACGTATATTACATGTCCTACAGTGCCGGGTTCTGGAGATCGACTGTCGTGTTGGCAGCCCTTTGTTGGCGCGCATCCTCATGGTTGGTCGCATATCAGCATGGTGTTGCCACAGGTCGCATAAAAAATTGACAAAAGTCAAAAATAAAAAAATAATAAAAAACTAGAAAGATATTGCCATGTTTAGGTCTTTCGTATTAAGTAGATACCGTTTAATTTTTTTTTATGATTTTTGTATTAATTATTAATGTCTATGGATATATAAATAGGCTATAGAGAACATAAACCAATTATTTAGTTAATAGATAACGATATTATTATGAAAATTTACTTAGTGGTGAGTTATAAAAAAAGCACAAATAATTTTAATTAATGTAAAATATTTTTAAGATTAATTTTTATAATTATTTGCAAACTTTTAGCAAATTTGACAGATACATTTTTTTACAAAATATGAAATGTAACTGGACTTACATAAATTTTATTCATAATTTGAATTTTCTGAACAAAACATTTATTATGAAAAATAATCGAAATACTTTTTAAAAATATATTTTTTCTGAGTTGTTGTGTGCAATTTTATATACCTATTATTATTAACGTACCTACGAAATAACTGTCAATATAAATATTACTCCTTTTAAGTAGGTATTTAAATATTTATTGTTTTATAATTTTCCTGTAAAAGATAAAATATTTTAGTTTTCCAAATAACTTGGAATAAATAAATATTTAAAATAATAAAAAAATTAATGCTAATATGATTGACAAAAAATTGCTCTAATATGTTTATAGTACTCAATTTTTTATTACCAAATAATAATAATATAAAAAACGAATTTTATGTAATATTAGGTGATGTAAAATTTATATGAAATTGTTGCGATTGGTGCTTTTAATTTTCTAAAAAATAATGCAATGTATAGTTTTTATTTATTTACGAATAACAAGATTTTTGTATGGGGTTTTTTTTTTTAAATTTCTCAATATTGAAGCTTTAGCAATTTTTGATAACTTATAATTTATTTATTGTATTCGAGGAATTTTTGGATTACTTTCTGATAATGTTCTTTATTGTACACAAAAAATACCAATTTGCTTGGACTGAATTAAATTTTCGATATATTTCAAAATGCCTAGTTAAAAATAATATAGACTACTTATTTTATTTATATTTTCCTGATTTTTTGTAACGAAAATTGATAAAATAAATATATTATGGATATGAAAAATACTTTATGGCATTGATGTTGTTTATTATAAAAAAATAGGTTTTTAAATGATCGATTGACGTATTAATTAGTATTATATTACTATGATAACAATTATTATATAAAAAATGTACATGTTAGTATTGAATATATAATATTTCGTTTGTTTGATAGAAATGTTAATGTAGAAAAATATTGGAAATGGAAAAACATTTTTTATTTTGAAAATTATGTGGAGATTCTTCAATTACAATTTTAAAAATTTTAGGTTTATATCTCAATTATTTTAAAATATATATAATCGTGTCGGAAACAACAGGGTCAGATCCTGTCTGCCCAGAAGTGGGCGACGTCGATGGCGTTACTTCTGGCCATCATCAGGTCTTCCTGGGTGCAGCCACTCGGGCACAGCGCACACTCCAGAAGGTGTGACAGGGTCTGCTCCACGCCGCAGTCACATTCAGTCGGTCCGCTGTAAAACTGCCAGGCCCTCATTTGTGTCCTCGTCTTGCATACTCCGGTCCGAAGTCTGTTAAGGGACCTCCATATATTCCACCCTTGGTCATGTCATTTTAAAATAAAAAATAATGTGATTTAATAACTCTTTTGACATATTTATGTGACTTATAAATATGTATTTTGACCAGGAAAATATTTTAAGTCCATTGAAATTTGAAAATTAATTACAATAAAAAAAATAGGGTTTTAAACCTTTCACTCGAAGAGCATTGATATTGTAGCTTTTGGGTTTATTCGTGTGTGGTGAATTATCTTCTTCCAATATTTCCAACGCCATTGCACCGTCATCAACCCTGAAGAAGACCCGGGTAAACCGAAAAAAGCCACAATACCAAATCTGGCTGTGAAAACCTAAGAAGTTACTTAGCATTGATATTTTCCACTTATTGTTATGTTAACCAAGGAAGATAGGGACCTAGTAAGAACCATCTCAGAGTGGCGAGCCCGATGGTTCGGTCACATCATGCGCCACGACAGTTTTCTTCATGACATTGTGGAAGGGATGGTTGAGGGTAGAAACTGTAAAGGGCGCCCTAGACGGGAGTATTTGCAGCAAGTGTTCGAGGACATGAGTTGTAGCTCTTATGCTGAGCTGAAGAGGATTGCAGAGGATCGAGAAGAGTGGAGATCGAGATGCAAGATTTTGTTGCTGCAAATCAATCCACCGGATTGATACTACGAAGAATTGTTATTTGGTAGCCTTTGTATTTTTATTTAATTATTACATATGTTGGGTATGTTGCAGGAGAATATGAGTATGTTTTATTTATTGTTGTAATATGATTGAATGGGTTAATAAAAAAAAAACAGTTTTTTAAAGATCAATTTTTATTCTTTTATTTCTTCTTGTAGATGAGTTTTTTTTTAAGTACATTAATGTATTCTATGACATTTGTATTGGATGACTAAACCTAATATGGCTTTGATTGACCTGTCGACAATGAAATATTACACACTCAATGACATTGAATATGATGAATTTATTATGTTTTTATATGAGTAAAAATGATTTTGAATAATACTACTGTCTCTGAGAAGAATTACTGGCTAATAATTAAAAAAAAAAGATAAACAAGAGTTTCAAAACGAAAACAGTACTAAATCTATTATATTTTCTTTGAAACCTCCGAGATATATTTTTTAGGATTGAATTGACTCTTAAGACAATTTTTTTTGCTGACAAGACTTTAGGTCTTGGGAGCATCAGGCTAATAATCCAATTGAATGAAAACGTTATGCGAGAGTTGTCTGTACTTTTATGATATGAATTTCCAGATTAACCACGCGATCACAGATGGCATCGAAATTACCATTTGATACATTTTTTATATCATTATTTTTTTTCCTAAATTATTAAAGGTCTCAATCCAAATAGAAAATATAATTTTATTGAATTATTTCGAATCATAATTTGAATTATGCTATAAATAGGTTCTTAATTAAATATTATACGAGGTAATAACAACATTAAGCCATTCACTGCTTATGACATCTATAGCGGTCATGAGCTTTAAACGGAATTCGTAGCGTCATATTACAGCTTTATTCTACTGTTGTAATGTTCAAAATTAACTTACTATATAACTGAATATAAAATGTATTGGATTCCAGTCAAAAACTATAAGAAATGTCTGATATATTTATTAGAAAATATATTACAGTCTATATTAATTGCCCAAAAATCGATAAACAAATCCGCGCAAAAGGCGTCGCGTTCAAAAGGTTAAACAAAGAGTTAAAAGATAAGAAAATAATTATCAATTTTTGAATACCAAACAGAAATTTATTAAAACATAGTTTAACCGAGGCGTTTTCACAACACAATCACTTATAGTTTACTTTTCTAACATGAATTTATTGATCATCACTAAGATAAACTAGTTCTTAATTTTCTAACATCATTAATGTAATATTCAGTTAAATTATACTCCACAACTGTCTCTTTTACAGTACCATGATGTATTATGGTTGAGCGGACAAATGACAGAGGGCGCCCTTGATGAGAGTGTCTGTGACATGTTTTTGAGGACATGTATTGCTCCTCATATGCTATGCTGAAGAAGACTGCAAAAGATAGTGGAAACTACACTGTGGAAAATAAATTCATGATTTTATTGCTGCAAAAAAAAACACTTCACAATCTCTATCAAAATCAGCACTTCATTACTATAAGAGTATGTTTAGGTGATCTTGGTAGATAGGGCTATGAAACTTTAATGGTGAGCTGGTTGTGTTATGCAGGAGGCTTACGTTTAATAATGAACTGACACAGGCTTTTTGATTTGAAGATTCCTGTGTTTTAAATCAAAAACATTTTGTGGGTCGCAATTCTCCAGAGGGATGGAGTTTCATATTCCTTAGCATACTTGCCTTGCCGTCAATTCTACTATGTAAATTTAAAACTATATAAATGTCAAATATGTAAAATAATAAAAAAACATTGTAAATTAATAAAAAAAACATTATTACATAAAGTAAATAAAGTAAAAAATAATAAAAATATCGGCATTATTAAATTAAAATAAAACAATCATCATATCAACAAAAAAAGTATTAAGGAAATGTAATGGAAAATTGTTTTTATTGGAAAAGATGGTCCTGGACCCAGGGTGTCTTATCTGATGTGTAGGGAGTCGGCGGTAAGTCGTATGGCACCGGGATCCTGTCAGGATCTCCTTGTTCTACGCTAAAGAAGTCTTTCAATATCTGAAAACAAAAATAAAATAGATTCATTGCGGTTGAATGAAAATATTGTGTGAAACATTTTAATATGAAATGTTGTATATAAAACAATAAGATAATATGACAAGATAAACTCATGCTGCTATAGAGCACAGTAGACATTAATGGTAAAGCATAGAAAATTTGCATCTTGAAAACAATGCATATTATATAAAACTTTTTGAGGGTGTTTTTTCAAGTAGGAAATTTTTTGCTAACAAAAATTTACTATGTATGTAAATCTTTATGTAGATATACACAATATTTTTTGCTCTCGTATATTTTTTCAGAAAAAAAATTAAGCATTTTGTAGTTTATGGTGTATTGAATGTGGATATTTATGCAAACGCTATTGCACACATTATATGAATTGCAAAATTGCTCAATATTTTAACAGTTTTATTTTTATTTTTCTGTAAACACAAACAGGAAAATACCGACAGATGGTGATAGTAATTCTGAAGTCTCATCTGTGGAATTCTATGACGCTTACCAAAGTGCATATGGCTAAGCACTGCATGTGGAGTGTTGATCCGCCAATGTCATAGACTACAGCCCGAGATTCACGAATCATCCTTATTATTACAGGAATTTACTATGAGTGGGTGGTCTTCAAGGGACGACTTTCGTTTATCACCAATTTTAATTAATAGGCTATGACTTTCATTTTACGGGTGAGGATCAAATTCACACCAACCAGGGGTTTTTGGAGTATTTTAGAGCTCAGAAATCGATTAAAATTATTTTTATTTTTTTAACCTCCATCAAGGATTGAACCCACGACCTTTGGCTTACACAGCAAACGCGTTGACCATTGAGCTATACCTGCCAGTTAAAACACAGTCATAACAACAAATGATATTGTAAAAGTTAACAATACTATTCATAGTAATGAAAATGACTTGATTATGTTTGTGAAAATCTGTTCCTCTTTAAAATATGAGCACATTTGCAATTTGTATCGCTCATGTGTGCATGTGTAGGATAGATATAGTTTTCAACTTTATCTTCAAGTAGAATCTAGTTTTAAATGTTTTCCTTTTGCCATCATTTCAGGTTTATTAACCTTTAAACGCCCAGTGATCCCATACGGGACCGCAAATTTGCGTCGTTCATTGCCCTAGCAGGCCAATGTTTGTAATGTTTCGTCGCACAATAGATTCTTCCATGAACTTACTTTAATACTCTTATTACAAATTAATGTAATCCGATTGTATAATGAACCATAAGCACTTCCTGTATGGGACCGTAGGGCATTGAACGACGCAAATCTGCCGGTCCCGTAAGGAAACTACTAGGCGTTTAAAGGTTAACGTTGATTTTGAGACCAATTTTGAATTATTCTGTTTTCGTCTAATCGATCATTCCAAAAATCACATTAATGTCTTCGCAATAACATGCATGGATTACCTTTTAACATTTTTGCCTTTAATCTGTATGCAGTCACCATAATACTTACCACAAATTTGGGCATAAACAAGACACCGGCCTCGTACGAGCCTATTCTGAGAGCTCTATTGCCCTTATTGAACACGCCCCACGCGGACTTGGACATGTTGGCTGAGGTGAGTAGGAAGAAGGCGGCTCTCTTGCCCTCCGGAGATAGGCGCAGGTAGCTTTTGATGTGCGGCATGGCCTGGTTGCGCCCGCTGCCTTTGGCTCTCCATTCGCTGCAAGCAATCAAGAATTACAAACCCTTGTCTTTTTATCCATTCTACTAGTGTTTGATTAGATTGAGCGTTGCCTGATGTTGGATAAATGATCAAAAATAAGTGTATTTAATTATAAACGTAGTGACTAATCTTTTAGCGACACTCCTTTCATGGATCTCTCCATAGCAGGCTGGGTGACTTTTATTTTATGGGTAAGACTTGCTGTCAGATTCCACATCTCTGCGCCATAACTTAATACAGGGAGGATGCATTGGTTAAACACCTTAGTTTTAAGACATTGCTGAATTTTCGCTTTAAAAATGTACTTTAGTTTTCCAAATGCGAAATAAGGAAATACGCAGAAGAACTCAAGTAGTGGATGCTACCCAACGAATAGGCACACTCAAGTGGCAATGGGCAGGACATATCTGTCGAAGAGACGACGGTTGATGGGGAAGAAACGTATTGGAATGGCGCCCAAGAACTGGCAAACGAAGCATTGGCCGACCCCCTACAAGATGGACTGACGATATAAGAAGAATAGCGGGAGTGACCTGGATGCGAAAGGCGGAGGATCGAAGAGGATGGAGACTCATGCGGTAGGCCTACGTTCAACAGTGGAAGGACACAGGCTGATGATGATTATGATGACATTTTTACATTTTTTTTTTTTTATGTAAACGCATGCAGGAGAGCACAACCGGTCAAGACCAGTGCACTCTATGACGCTCAGCCAGGGAGGCTGGACGCTGCATGCGGGAAACGTGTGTTGTGTTCGTATTTGTGTGTGGGTTGGGGAGATTGCAAGTGTACATTTATCTGTTTCTTGAAGAGATCCAGATTTTAGGAAGGAGGAAACACAGATGCTGGAAGAGCATTCCATAGTTTACCGGTGGCATTAAGGAAGGAACTTTGGAAGCTGCCAGTTCTTGGTCGACATATATTAACCGTGTATGGATGTTCGGCAAGTGTAAGACGAGTTTGTCGGCTGTGAGTGGGTGCAGGAGGAATTAGTTCTTTAAGTTCCGAAGAGCAGCGACCGTGGTAATAACGGTAGAAAAGACTAAGAGAACCAATCTTACGTCTGTGTTCCATTGATTGTAGGTTAGACGTTAGGGTGTCATTGTTTATCAAACGAATTGCTCTTCTTTGAACTGAGTCAATTAAGTTAAGAAGGTATTTTGGGGCTCCAATCCAAAGGTGACTGCCGTATTCAAGGATAAGTCGGATTTGTCCTTTATATAGAAGAAGAAGTTGTTTCTCGTTGAAATACCGACGTGATCTATATAATACACCTAGTTTTTTGGAAGCGAGACCGGCTTTACACTTAATTGACTCGTAATATTTGACATTATTCGATATTGATAATCCAAGCATGTTGATGGAGCTTGCTTTCGGAAGAGAACAACCGTTGAAAGATACAGGATCCATAGCAGTCTTCTTGGTGGAGAAAGTACATGATTGGGTTTTTGAAATGTTGAAACTGACGAGGTTGAGGTCGCCCCATCGTGAAACCCTTTCAAGAGACATGTTCATCTTCTCCACCAGAGATTCCCTAGCAGCAGATAGTTCCGAATGTTTCGGAGGTTTATGGAAGATTATACTCTCATGGACAGTGCTGTCGTCGGCATAACAGTGAATGTTTACGCATTGAAGCAAATCATTCACATGCAGAAGGAAAAGAGTGGGCGACAGCACAGAGCCCTGTGGAACTCCTGAGTTGATTTTATGGCAGGAAGAAGAAAAGCCATCTACGACAGTGATGATGCTTCGATCACTCAAGAAGTTTTCAATCCAGGAGCACAGGGAGGGAGTTAGTCCATAAGACGGTAATTTATTCACCAGATCGCGATGCCAGACTCTATCGAACGCCTTGCAGATATCCAGGGCAACAGCTTGCGTTTCTCCATAGCATTCGACGGATTTCCCCCAAACATGTGTGACATATGCCAAGAGATCGCCGCACGATCGACTACGGCGGAAGCCATATTGCCGATCGCACAGAAGATCATTCTTCTCTAAGTAGTTTAGAAGTTGGCTGTTAATTAAACGTTCCATCACTTTGGAAAGTAGTGATATGATGGCTATTGGGCGATATCAGTATCTAAAATTGTTTTTATATAAAATGGTTTAATTCTCACTGCATGAAGGCATTAAGCCAGGTCTGCTTGACATGCACGGTGTTGGAGTATGGGAGGCAGCCGCCCCCTAGCAGGTTGTCATGGGAATGCTTCACGGCCTTCAGCGATGGATAAATAAACCGAAGTGCCGGGAGCTTAGGCATGAGTGGAGACTGCTTATCGCTGCGGCAGAAGTTGCTCTGGAAATCTCCAGTTAACCACAACTGAAAGTATTGAAACAATTAATAAGGATGTAAGCTAATTCATCATCATAAAGTGGTCTGCTTTAGAAGATCCAAAAAATCACAGAAATTGACAAATAATTTTTCATATATTTTATTTAATGGCGTCAATCGATGGATTGACAATTCAAAAAATATTTACAAAGTAATGGAGGCCAAGTGTTTTATTTATTAACAATATTATTGATGATACAAACAGAAAGCAAAGGAACGTCTAGCTATCTTATAGATATTTTCTTCACTACAAAACATTGAAGTGTGTTTTCTCCAGTTTGTATTTCTGCATATTTATAAATTTACGACCTTTAAAAAAAAAACTAAATAACCAATTAAACGAAAACAAAGTTTTATTTCTAAATCGGCAGTACTCGATTTTTTTCTGGTGTATATTACTGATTTTTAAAATTTTTTTTAGGCATTTGTACTAATTATTGATACCAGACCTAAGATGTGTTACATTTGCATCGAGACTTTCATTATATAGGAACAAAAAGCCTTGAAAAATACCCAATTAAATATTTAGATTCAAATTTGGAACTAAATTTGAATTTCGTTTTTCGAATATCTTTGTTTTTTTTTAAATTGTGTTCAATTGTTTCCAAAATTTGGCAGTGTATGAAACTAACCTTCCTTAACAGTGCTATTTTTATCTGTGACTTATCCTCAAGGTCGTTTGAATTAACGCATATCGTAATTTAATTTGTAAGTTAATTTATAGTATTCTATTTAATTTTCATATAAATAAGAATAACCTCTAGTGTCATGGCTTTCTCTAACATATACCCTTTTCGTAACAGTATATATCACATTCTTTGTCACTCACTTCAACAATGTTTAGTTCAATAAAATTACTGTGTGTATTTGTGGTAATCAAATACTCTCTAGTAAAGGAGTGGATATAAATGAAAAAAAAAAGATAATTTACCTTGGGTTCTTTGCCAAAGCTTCCGATGCTAGATGCCTGAGCAATTAAATCCCACTTGGTGGTCTCACTCGGTGGAACTTCACAGTGCTTGGCCAGGACAGCTGACATCCTGCTGAGGCCCCACTCGGAATCAAAGTGTCCTCCCGGAGTCGATGCCACTAAGAAGACGCTAGAAAATATAATAAAATCGTTAAATAATCACAGATTGAGCAATTTATTAGGAATAAATAATGAAAGATTTGAGAGTTTCAGGCTAATTATGTGTTATAATTTTAAATTAATTTTACATAGAAAATGAATCAATTATAAATATTCAGTTTTGATTCACATTTATTTTAACTGGTTACATGTTTCGGCCTCCCTGGACACCATCTTCAATAATTAATTTAAAATTATAATTATGCAGTTTCACCAAGTATTGTCAGTTGATAACCTTAACATTAATTATGTGTTCTCAATTAAAATGCAGATTGAAAAAAAACAGAAATACGCCTCAGATACTGTAGCTATATTAGCTTTTTCTTCAAATTCCAGGGCTCTTGTCTTACATGGTGTCGGTAACTATGCATAATATGTACTCTTGTGGAGCCTTAGGTGTACAGGTGACTTGGAAAGAAACAAAGATAATGGCAGTTGTGAGAGAGAATAGTGCGGAAGAAAATTCGTGCAATAGCGATTGTAGTGGATATTGTAGAAAAGAATCCCTTACTATAAGATCACTGTTGCCAACTGAGAATCTGTACTATACAAAGGTTTAATTACATATTATTCTGACAAGTTAAACACTTTAGGAACATAATTAAATTTCTCTGCGGGTACGGTTTAAAGAAAAATATAAGAAGTGGATACTGAAAAATAAATTACCAATTGAGTTTTTAAATTTTTATGTTTTTGAACTTGCAGGACCCTATTTAGCTTAATGGTCAATATCACAACTATACTATATCAAAACAAAGTGTAGCTTGCCAGGATGTGTTTTATAATTTCTTCTGGAAAGTTGTGAATCCTAGTTTTTATAAAAAAAGGATCCAACTGTATAACGTATTTCATAAAAGTTTCACAGGTATGTGGGGTTTAATAATAAAAAGTTTGGTAATTGTATTATTAATATTTATACTTACTTAATGTCGGAAAAGTCACATTTCTTTACGGCTTCAACAAAGAGAGAGAGCGCCGGCATGGAATAGGCGCTCAGGTACTTTATCAGAGAGCGCTTGAACCCGGTAGGAGACTCGCCTTTCTGGACGTCCACAGGCTCGGGAAGAAGCGGGCACTTGGGACTGAGCCATAACCTAAAAAAATATTAATAATAATTTATAAATATACCAGGTAATATACAGAAGTAAGTTAAAATTAAGATGGTAGTATTTTCATTTATATTTATACTTATGTACTGGAAATTGATGGATAGGAGGAGGCTACCACCATGATTTTAGAGATACTCAAAAAAATGAAAAAAAATGGTTCGACATAAAGAGCATGTTGGTTACTATTTCGTGGTTACCACACGACAAACCTTAAATATCTAAATGTTTTTAATCAATTCAAAAGCTCTATAAAAATTCCAAGTTGGTGTTGATATAATTGATCTCTCACCTGTAAAATGCTTATAATAACCTATTAATTAAACTTAGTGGTAGACGATAGTTGTCTCATGAATGTTACACATACGTATTTCCAAAAAAGTTTACAATGCATGAATTTAGTGCTATAGTGTAATGAAGAAAGAAATCGATTAATCAAAAACTCAACAACCATCGCCTTGCTATTCTTGTGGCAAATAGGAAGCATTATGGAAACCTTCATTAGATTTTTCAATGACTATTTGTCAATATCCTCATGTATGTATTTGCAAAAAAAATGTGTTAAGGCATTTGAAATTATGAGGACAATTAAATTTACACACAAGTTTTAATGTCATCAAAATAAATTCAAAACACATACCCTTGTGTTCTGTTTTCCCAGTCGTCCAGATACAGATTGGCCGTAGACACAACAACGCGAACAGATCCATCCTCGTAACACATCAAAGACATTTTTCTGTAAAAGACAATGTCAGAAATTAATTATTGAACATCGTATAATGCTGTGCTAACTCGATGCACAAACATCACAATTGTTAATTTTATGATTCATGTTTTTTTTAAATACAAATTAGTAACGTTGTTTTATTACAATTTTTTCAAAATTCAAGAGCATATTTGGAATATTTTGATTGTTGAAATTTTCTTAAATATGGAAATAAAGGTAAAACCCTCGGCCTTTGGTACTTGGTATTCATTTAATATGGTTAAGAAAAATCATTATTTTCGTATCCAAAATGTATTTGCTGACACATTATGTAACGATGTTAGTTAACCTTTAAACGCCAAGTGGTTTCCTTACAGGACTGCAGATTTGTGTCGTTCAATGCCCTACGGTCCCATACAGGACGTGCTTATGGTTCGTTTCACAATTGGATTACATTAATTCGTAATAATAGTATTGAAGTAAGTTCATGGAAGAATCTATTGTGCGACGAAACATAACAAACATTAGCCTGCTAGGGCATTGAACGACGCAAATTTGCAGTCCCGTATGGGAGAACTGGGCGTTTAAAGGTTAATTATACTTAAACTGATTAAAAAATAAGAATATTAATTTTCTTTATATATATATTCTTTATGCTTACATTTGTGTGTTCACAAGTGTTTCATTATGCAAGTAATCTTCTTGAACATTTCAATTGTAATTGCAGGAACGAGTCTTAACAATAATTTCCAGGAATTATATATGTTATGGATTATTTTCCAGAAATGTATTTATTACATAAATGAAAGGATGAGTGTATATAGTTTATTTTTCACTAATTTTTAAACGTGCTGATGTTTTAGTTTTTAATAATTCATGGTAATGAAATAAATTAATTACGTGTGATGTTTTCCGAAAGGGTTCTGCATCGGCACCTGGTGTGCCTGCACGGTGGGTTTCTTCTTGCTTATTGATCTCAGGTCTTCTGAATCTTCACCGTAGAGAAGTGTTAAGGGCTTATCACTGAAATCAATGCAATATATCAATCAAATAAATTGTCATTGATATGAGGTAAGCTATGTTACAAAATGTATGAATCTATGGATTGGCAAATTTATGGAACACGTGAGAGATGTGTTTCATAAATTTAAGTCAAAGTTTGGAATCTTGTATTTGCTATATAATTAAAAAAAGGAATTAAGATGTATCAATGTTTTGATGCATTTTTTGCACTCAAATTATTTGATGTTATCAAATTTAGAATGTTAATAATTGTGAGTTAATTTTTATTTCAAATCTTTACTATTATTTCATAATATTTTATTTTTAATGATTATACTCCTTTCAAATTAATACAGGCCAGAATTCAACAACAAGCAAACATTTCAACAAACTATAATTTTAAATTAATGTTAATTAAAAATAACAATAAAAAATTATAATTTAGTTTTGATTCACATTTATTTAAAACGATTACATGTTTCGGCTTCCCTGAAGGTCATCTTCAATAATGATTGTTGGTATTCAATAATGATCATTACTGAAGATGGTCTCCAGGGAGGCCGAAACATGTAATCATTTAAAATAAATGTGAATCATTACATGATATATTCTAAAAGAATAGATAGAATATATACTTATTTATGTTTTTACCAACACTACAATGTGCGTCTTTATGATTAAACTAAGAATCGTAGACTTCTCCTCGCATCCTAGATTATTTCATGAAAATAACATTACCTATTGAATGATAATCGACACTACCGCTATAAAGAGTGGAGCTCTAGAGAACTCACATTACAGTATATATTAAGAATCTAGCAAAGGTAGTGAATAATTATTTAACTTACTTGTAGCCTGCAAAATAGTAGTGCGCAAGAAGCCAACCCAGATCTATCATAAAGTTTATTTGGAGGGAGCTCTTTAGCACTCCTAAACTGGGGTCCAACAATTCTGAAAATATTGAAAATACAAAAATGAATAGAGTTATAATGTTATAAAACAAAAAGGTCCCCTGATTTTTATCTTTTTTTATTATCTTACCCTGAAACGTGATTGACAAGGGTTGATTGTGAGTTTCTGGAGCAGCCGTGATGGTGGTGAAGAACATGTAGAACGGAGCAGCGTTGTAATGCTTGCTGGCCATGCGTCCTTTGGGAGCAACCACCGCAAAGAAATCTTCAATTTTCTTTTTGTCTTCTCCAGACTGAGGAGCCTGTTTTGGTAGTTCTGAAATAAAAATTTAGAGATTTATTATTGTTAATTTATGCAACGCTATGTGGCACATACTTGAATAACTAAGAGAATATAGTTCCTACATACAACCACCAGAGAAGTCAAACAGTTTCCATATTATATGCCTTAAGCGTTAACAAGCGCTTCAATCAAGCAAAGACAGAAACCTTTTGGCATCTACTCTCTAATTATAGCATTTCATTACCATAATCAAAAATACATATCTGTTTCAAATTCATATTGTCAGAAGATGTTATGATGGGAACAAAACAATATATACATACATTTTTAACTAATTGACTACCATCACTGCACACAACCAATAAATGCGAACGCTGACGGAAGACTACTCGATACAAAATGTATGCAATCGACAACCTCGACCGGGGTTCGTGGCGCTTTGTTTGAGTAGCCAAAGAACCCCGATCGTGGTTCGTGGCAGTCGACGAGTTAATGGAAGTTTGGTTATAATTACTGCACAATACAAATGCATCTGCAAAATCGGTTTTTAGAACAGGTGCATAGAATACTAGAAGTTTGGTCTAGAAGGGCCATCTTCGACCGCTGCAAGAAAGCATAAGCTAAATCTGCCTTATTTTCATGCCTCTAAAATCTTGCCATTCTAAAAAGCCATCAGGAACATAAAATATTCTTAATGGAACTTCAGCCGCACAGCTGACGTGGGATGAACTATGGCGGCTAATAGATCTTTGTATTAGCAGTTAGTGAAAGCTAAATGCTTCAGCATCAGCTAAGGAGTAGATATGATGATGATTAATAATTATAAATTGAAACTCTACTAACCACGGCTTTCAGTCATCTTTTGAGTGGCTATCGTTGAATCATTCTTTGAACTGCTGTCTTTGGTTGCTGACTTTGGGCGACTAGTCCCCTGATGACTACTCTGACTATCACCAGATCTAGAAGATTCCGCATTAGAGTCGCTCATCCTTGCTTTTTTATTAGCGCTGCCTTCTGAGTGGCTGTCATTCGAATCACGCGGCGGTTTGAGGTTATTTCCTGGTTTATTTTGGAAGCTGCTTGTGTCTTCTTTCTTCTCTGATGTTTTCCGGCCTTCTAGGTTTGTATTGGTGGATTTAGTATATATGTTATTGTCTTTTAAAACCTTCAGCTGCTCTTTTATAACAGACGACTGAAACTTGAATTCTTTTGGTACTTCGAATGTATCAGATCCGTTATGGTTGTCTAAAATTCGTTCTACTGGAAGTAAAATGAAAAAAAAAATGTTCTTAATATAGCCAGATGGCGACACAATGATTATTTATGACTGACATAGAAACTGAAGAATCATAACGATATTAGGGCATTTGTTGACTAATTATTTTAAAGAGATCAGATAATTAGTCTAACACTTCTAGGGTCTGGACGATTTTTGGTTCTAGGGTGAAGATTAATTCAAACTATAAAATATAATGGAAACTACAGGTGTCATTTATAAAGATCCTGGACTTTCGTCCCGGAGGACTGTATATGGAATATAATTGGAGGAACTTCGAAAAAGAGTTCAGGTATGACTTGATTTAGCGCAAGAAGTATGGCTACTGACAAAACTTTATGGCAACGAATTGTGGTATATGTTGCAGCTAGGAAGCATAAATGGTAGAAAAAACGCTATACAGAGTTGATCCTATAACATAATGGGGATTTCACTTATTGTCTTCAAACTAGTGTTTTGTAAAGGATGGGTTTCGAGATAACGTCAAAACACTTTCGTCTATTACCTATTTTAATTAATAGATTACGAGAATGAGAATTAAGAAGGAAATGAGTAAGAATACGCAAAATCAAAAGAAATATTAAATAACTCAATTATAGGATACTCTTTGAAATTGGATAATAAATATAAAGTATACAAGTTTTCATTCAGAAACACAGAACTTTTGGTTGAAGATTCGTAGTTTTTTTATCGGAAAGTATAACCGGCGTGTCGTAATACTACATAAAAATTGAACTGTGTTACATAAATAATAAAATTAATAAATCAAATAACAATATACACTTACAATGTAAATGACTAAATTGCCTGAAGTGATCAGGATTTTGCCTGTAACACTTTTCTCCAAATATGCATTCATGTTTCTGTTTTTTATTCATATTAAATGATGTATTTCTCTCAAATGGGGTTATATAAATGTAAGATTAGCCATTTATTAGATTTGCATTAGAGGTAGGTATTTATTGGAATGTTTAATTTTGTGAAATATTAGGATTTCGGTGAGTAAAATAAGTTAAAAATAATATTATGTTATTTGAAAAAGTGCTACGTGACTGACAGCTTTAAAAATTGTCAACAGCTGTTAAAAATCATAGACAATATTAGAAAATATTGGTAGAGGGCTCACCTTTATTATTAATACCTACTTGTACATACATATAAAATGATCTGTCAATGTTAATACATATTTTAAATAAGTTTTAAATTAATATATTTATTTACAAATTTTTAAGATATAACGAATTACGAAATCGCGATAATACACGTACTTGTAAATGCAAAATATTGGGAAGTTGTGTACAAAAGAAAAGTATGTAAAAAGCTTTTATTTATAAAAACTATGTATTCCTAAAAAATCTTTGAAAGTATGGTGAGTATATTTTATTTTTTAGCCACTTTCTTTGACAATATATAATTTATTTTGTTTACCTAATTTACGTTTACTTTATAATCGTTGTTATATTTTTTAAATATTTCATGTATGCACTAATTACTTTAATTATTATTCAAATGGTATTTGAATGAAAAATTAAAAAATAAATATATAAGCAAGTCCAGGCAATTCAATAAAAACACTCTATTGCTATATCACGCGAAAATGTATTTTTAAATTTTTATATCCATCTTGCAGACTACACCTACCGATTCACGTTCACCTTAGATTATATAAACTAGTATACTTACCTTTTTAATTGATTCGTGATTGGCTACACATGTAGCCCAAAGACATCTTTGTACATGTCATCCAATAAAATATTGTGAAATAATCTTTTATTTTTTATTGGTTTTATATAAGTTTAAATACTGCTCTACTATTATATTTGGTTTTTGGTCATATAACTATTTTTCAGTCAACACTTGAAATATTATTACGATGAAAATGTAAGAATAAGTAGGTAACTTGTAAATTTAAATCACCTTGGAATGGAACGAAAGTATAACTTTTATTTAATAATTACATTTTTTTATAACGAATCACAAGGAAAATAAATATTAAGTATCGCAATGTGCATAAATTCAAATAAAATTTAGAGCTAGTTCACTAAGTATACAGTCAAATGATTGAAGCTAGCTGCGGAAGTCATCGTTGAAAGTTTTAATCGTATTTACTGTTGACAAGATGATTATAATTTGGTATTGTGATCCCAGAGTTGACTTCGTTTCCTTATTCAGAATAAGGTATGATTGTAACGCCTACGGATAGTTTTGCATCAGTGAAGTCTTTGTGCCTCATTGCTACAGTTCTTTCTTTTATTTGAGGAATGGGGAAGAAATGCGAATCAGAATTAAAGCGTTTATAATTTTACCATAGATGCATATGAGATGGCAAAATTACATTGAAGTCTTCTTGGTTTCCTAATATTTTTATTTTTGAATGCTGTAGGAGCCCAGATGCGGAGCTGTATGTTATGGTTTTTTAACGTTATATACAGTCCTCATGTCAAGCATGCTATCCGACATAGTTCTTTGCCATTTGTTTTTTCAACTATATTATCCACTTGATTACTCCATATGATAATAATGACAACCGCAAAAACTGTTGTATGATCTATAATTTATAATATCTGCGCATCCATTGTGATAATTCGAACTTTTTAAATCGTCTGTTGGTGTACTCTTATATCATTAATTTGGTTTTTGGTGTTGAAAAGGTGAATTTTGTTCCGGAACATTCAAATCTTCGATCTGCTCAACTTAAGACAAATAAATAGATATAATGTTTACAACAACATCGTCTGAGAATGCCTGGATATGAACTAATAGAATTTAATAGAAGAATTTCTTATACAGACCCCTGCGTGCATTAATTTTTTGTAGCCTTAAAAGTTAAAGTAACGATGACAATTAGTAGAACACATCCATCACTAAAAAATAGCTATATTAACTTGTGAATGTTTGTAGCTTATTTTATATCATTATTAGTCTATTGTTAGGTTAGTTTTCATAAGTGGAGGCGATCGGTTGTCATCTAAACTGAAAAATTCTGCGTTGAAGATTTTCAGTTAAATGTACAGTGCGGGCTTTCCCTTTTATCATGTCCACAGTGCTTTTAAATGGGGTTAGGTTAGGTAAGGTTTTTACAGGTGAGGCGACCATTCGCTGCGCTGATTGGGGGGTTACCTGGTAAAGAGTTGATGCAGTTGCAGGTAGGAAGGAGGCGGATCACCCTGTGCGCAGGCGCTCCCCCTTGCCACGCCCGCGGCCCCTTTAAAGGGCTGCGTGCGCCCCCAAGCGATCACTCCGACTGCGGCCGGCGCCACCGCCTGTCCTCAGCAGTATCACACTCAGGTGAGTCCACCTGAACCTACTCAAATCAAACACAATAGATTAACACACACAGGTAAAAAAACCGTAAATTTTTCAGATAGTTACATAAATTATGAGTAATAAGTCACATTGTAGAAAATAAGTAGCTTAGACATAAAGTGTTGTTGAAATCCCTGAAACATCAATTCGTCATCATTCATTGTATGGAACGATAACAGGGATTATATATTTTTAACGGGCCATATATTGCGGTGTGAAAAGCTTAGTTAAATAGCTTAATATTTTTTATTAAAATACATCATTGAAGAGGATTGTCCCGTATGTTTATACAAGATCATCGATGGCATGCTCAGTCATGTGCAAATTGATTACAGTCTGAAATAGCGAACCATTGATAATAATCCTTTGTATTATGCGGTGAAAAAGTCCGGTAACGCAATTTTTCACGATACTATTTTATTTTTCTTAGCTTTCAGTTATTTATACGGAATTTTTTCTTTTTAATGTAGTTCACAAAAAATAGTTTCGTACAAATCATTAATTACACACAACACTATTCTTTTCTAAAAGCTATAAAGCTTCTTGTCATAAGACAAAAGTTTTTGCACATATGCAGTGAAATTTTGATCCTTCAAATATATTTAAATAAAAAGTATATTGACACCTTCGTAACATTTGTACATTGCGTATTTTAATTAGTTTATATTTACTAATGATAGTTTTACTTGTGTACGATTTTCATTCAGGGATCATAACCATTGTCACGATGAGACACAATTTTGAAGTTGCATTATTGTATTAATATTATATTGCAGAAGAGCACGAAAAATATATAAATAATCCAACAATTTGCTTGACAAATTCTAATAAATTGAAGAAGATGACAAAAATACAGCCAATTGATTTAGCCACTTATAAATTAAGTGTATTTAATGATTTTAAGTTTAAATTTTTTAATAATGATAAAGCGTTTCCTTTTTGATTTTGCAGTGTTAATGAAACAACACCGAATCGCAGATTTTCTTTTGATTTAATTATGTTTTAAAATATCATACCTTTTGATGTTTTTCTTCCGAGATAATAAATACTAATTAACGTTATCAAAACAGGCAGCATCCGCGTTGGAATCCATTTTGAACTAATTAAAATACATTTGAAATTTAATTCAAATTTATGATTACGCAGTATTTGCAAAGAAAATTCATTATGTTAAAAATAAATGTATACTCAACTGTTGCTTCGTGGAAAATTTTAGTTGCCTAACTGTAAATGTTCCAAGCTTGTAAGCTTTACCTTGGTAATTTCGACGTAGAAACGAGACTTTATCGAGGATATTATCATCGGTTAAGTATGTTTTAATGGCAACAATTTGCAGTACCTTTATTGGTGCATTTTAGTCAAATGAAGTGTACAAATGCGCTAAATATAATGTATGAATTGCGTTTGAAAATTTAAACTTGCTGTTCAAATGTTTATTTCAACGTAACGTAATACACAATAGTTACATTTTTCTCGTATGAAATTCTCTGTAGACCTCAGTTATCTTCTGGAAAGATCTTTTCAATTCCACCCCGGGAAAAAATATAGAGGTTTCCTTCAATTTCAATTATTAAAAAGCACAAACACACCCTGTTTTTCGCTGTCTAATTAATTGCGCCATCATTTAAAGGGCTCATAAATAGGCAATAGATATACATATTTCTGAAAATATTACGTACGAAACTATCCTGCAGCACGAAACGTAGTCAGGGAGTAAAACGAGCGCACCTGTATGTTTATGCAGTTTTCATTGGTCTTTTATATGGTGGTCATTTAATTTATTTGGTGATAATAGTTCATTGCTGCTTTAGTCAGTTTAGCAAGTAGAAGTACATTTTGTGTACATTTGTACAGTCGATTTTACTCGATATTTTTACAGGACTTTTCTTCAGAAATTTCTTTGTTTATTCCTTCAACACTTGCGTACAACGTTATTCCCGTCGGCCGTCTTACTTAACGAGTTCCTCAAATACGGTTGATGTTTAACAAAAGTTCTCCGCGGTGCAATGGTGCTTCGGAATGATTTTCCAGGAATACCGTAAAACGTGGAATTGTTCTAAATTAATACGTCTGCGGAGCATTATTTACTTGCCTTCAATATTAAATAAGATTCATGAAGATTTCGGTGCTCTGCGAGGTGAGCTTATGAATCACAAGCAACATTCCAAAAATATTCAGAATCACAACTCTACATATATACAACTCATTTTCAAAAATAAGCTTTCGAGGTCACAATTATGAGATTACACTCTTATTCGAAATATTCGTAGCTAATATTTTTTGTTGGATTATTTGATCAACTGCCGTCGGGTAAATCAACCGTCATATATTAGAGATTTGTTGCTACAAGCTTACATAATTCTTTCTAGTGTGACTTCAATGAATGATCATCAAGTCCCAGGCTTCTCTTTCAATATTAATGCATGTTTTTTTATGTACACGCATACAGGATAATACTGACAGATGGTAATACTAATTTCGTCTCATTTGTTGAATTCTATGACCCTTACCATGCTGCATATGGCTAAGCGCTGTATGTGAAGTGTTGATACGTCAACGTCATAGACTACAGTCCAAGATTCACGTATCATCCCTTATTATTACAGTAATTTACTGTGAATGGGTGGTCTTCACGCGATGACTTTCGTCTACCACCAATTTTGATTAATATACTATGACTAGCATTTTACGGGTGATGGATCAAATTCACACCAACCGGGGATATTTTAGAGCTCAGAAATCGATTAAATTTGTTTTTTTAATCTTCGTCGGGGATCGAACCCGCGACCTTTGGCTTGGAAAGCAAACGGTTTTACCATTGAGCTATACCCGCCCGCTAATAATCTTTTATCTGCCAATAATTATTTTGTATTATTTTTACACTGTCTTAAAAAAACTTTTCAATCGCTGTTGTAACTAAGCAATATTAATGTATTCATCTAAAAAAAATAATCTATAATTATTTTTAGATATCACAAATTCAGTGACTCGTAAACTCGTATAATTCGGCTTTGCAATCTGATCAAACGTTTCTGTTTCATATGTTTTGAAACACTATGAAACAAAATGGTCTATTCTTCACTAGATTCTCTCTGGCAATATTATTTTGTTTTAGAAGTTTCTGGAAAGATACGTGCGTTCGTTCCAATGTACGAGTTTTCGCACATTTGAGAAAATCTTTTATTTGTAAAAGAAAGATCTTGGGCAATGGAAATAAATAATAATGTTACCCAGTGTCCGTGATAGTAGCAGAAAAACACATTCAATCAATCCACTGAATGTCTGCCTTCCATAAATACTTAAATATTATCTCTTATTCATATTTTCATTCAATAGAACTTTCCTGGAAATATTTGGTCGTAATATTTTGGAGCTTCGCGGAAAAGAAGATTTGCTCCCAAGGACTGTGCTATCACATTCATTGGGGAAAATCAATGATGTATACGAGAAAGATAGTAAAAAAATATTAAATATTATAAAAATACTAAATGACACTCCCGAGTTGATGATTAGTGTCAATGATTCTTATTATTATGCGTGAAAAATCTAATGAAAATTAATTCACCTTGAAATTGGGGACAACGAATCCATTTTTACCAACTGTCACCAGGTCACCTTGAATGCTGTTATTAGGATACATTGCAGTCACAGCAGTTGTATACCGTTGGACCTCTATTGTACTCGTACTACCATACCAACAGCACATAAATTCTCCTAAAAATTGTAGTTTCAATGAAACAGGCACAACGAACCGACTGAATATCTTCCATAGATCTTGAAACACTGTCATCTTCACTAGAATACTTTTATTTTTATTTATTTTTTCATTAAAAAAAAATGTAGAAAAAAATAAACAGTCGCGTGTTGTACCCTGCAAGTTACACACAAGGTTAGAATAAACGTCTGAGAAATAGTTGAAGAACGTTGGAGCCTATTGCATTTCAGCCTCGTTAACTGCTCGTGTAGCCCCGACGATTTCCCTGCTGAAGTTTAACAGCAAGGGACCGTCAGAACTAAGTAGCAATTCAGGAAAAATCCTCCCAAGAAATGGTAGAGACTCTCAGGCGACAACACAGAATGCGTCTCCTGTCCTCATGGACGATGCTCTCCACGAGAGACTGTCTCACCGTCTGTCGCATGCCTGGATCACATGGACATGCGTCGGAAGAAGAGAGGCCAAATCTTTTAGGAATTCTCTGAAAATTCCGTGTCTGGTAAACGCTTAAGTGAGATGAAAGTCCACGGAGTTCGTCTTTTTCCACGTCAATAAGTGTTCGATGGATGGAAAGAAAGACTTGGTTATTCTTCCCGAAGTTGATTCTTTATATGCTGTGTTTCAAGCAGTTATCGAATCATGCATTAACTTGTTCAGGGCGTAGCAGAGAGGAAAACAGTCGTAATGGGGTGCTGTGTCACTAGAATACTAGCTATTGTATATTTTAATGTAACGGTTTGTAGGTTTGTATATTTGATGGTAACTGAAATTGGTAGTCTGCAGAAGGATTTCTCTTTTTCCATTAGAAACGTTGGAGCGTCTTATTCAATGCGCAATATCTAAGACTTGTAGCTTTACTAGTTCAAAACAAAGTGTCGATTATGCAGCGCGTGTATCGTTCACATTCTTTTTTATGACTGTAAATCTTGGCATATCACAAAAAATGCAACCCTATAATGCGTTTTGAATGCAGATGCTTACGTAGCTATGTTGGGGGCATGATATTTTGACTTTGTGAAGAATAATAATGTTAGATAGCGGACATGGTAGTCTTCCGTATTACAGTCGGTCAAGAGACAAAGGTGTGCCTGGTTGGGATACATACTTGGAATGTCGCAGGAAAGCATAATATACAGCTGCATTTTTCAAGTTTCGGACTCGTGGCGTCATCGAAGGTCGTAGGGAACTATGTATACATATAATGTACTCACGGAAGGTACGAGTAGAGCTAATATGTGATGAGGCGATGATCATGGCGGCTGTTAGAGCTTTGTGGTGGCAGTTCGTGACGATTATGTGCTCAAGTTAGGGGAGTGAATATGGTGATGATGTTTTTTATTGATGCTTTATGTTGCTTGCAGGCATGGCGGCTGGTCAGCAGTTCGCGGCGGCCGCGCTGCTGTGCGTAGCGCTGGGCGTTGGTGTCCCAGAGTTGGCAGATGCCATAGATCTGTCGCGTCTCTACGGACACCTGAGCTCCAAACGAACAGGTAAGTCATGTCTTACTTCATTAGTGATACTCGTATGTGGAAAAGGTTTGTGGCATAGTGGAAATTTTTCCAATCTCGCGACGTTTGATTGAGTTGAAATTTTAATGAAATTCTCAGTATTCATTTTGAGATCCATTTAAAATATTTATTAAATAAATAAATATTTCTTTAACTTGTTTTTAATACGGAATACACAAATCACTATCTGTTCACAAACTTGAAGGCCAAGATTTCGCTTTCAATGACAACTTCATCAGTTTTTAACTAAATATATACGACTTACAAGTGGAGAACCGATAAAGCTCTCATTGAAAGCAAATCCAGTGTAATAAGCAGTGCTCAATGTAATCCATATTAAATAATGTAAAAAATATTTATCTATTTACATACTTTTTGCCGGTGGGTATAGCTCAATGGTCAAAGCGTTTGCTTTACAAGCCAAAAGTTGTGGATTCGTTCCCCGACGGAGATTAAAAAAAAATATTTTTAATCGATTTCTTAGCTCTAAAATTTGGTTGGTGTGAATTTGATCGCTCACCCGTAAAATGCCAGTCATAGCATATTAATCAAAATTGGTGGTAGATGAAAGTCGTCCCGTGAAAACCACACATTCATAGGAAATTCTTGTAATAATTAAGGATGATGCGTGTATTTCGGGATGTAGGTGGATTAGCACCCCACTTGTAGCGTTTAGCCATATGCACCATGGTAAGCATCATAGAATTCCACATATGAGACTTCAGAATAACTATCACCATCTGTCGGCATTCTCCTGTATGTGTTTACATAAAAAAAACTTCGGGTACATACATATCCGTCTTTTTTAAAGTTACTTACGAGTAATTTAGCACGACAATAATTGGAATTCATGGCTTTTTGGAAGAGCCGTGTGCTGCTTATTGATTTTACTTATGATGTTTAACAATATAAATATTAGAATCTTAAATTTTATAACGTCCACCTAACAAATTTTTTTTTTGAAAATGGGGCGCAAAACATCGAGTGTAGCTTCGGCTGTGTGGCACGTAGCGCCGTCTTGTTGAAACCAAATGTTGCCAATATCCTCCTCTTCAATTTTTATGAACAAAAATGGCCGGATAACGATCGCCATTGACTGTAACGGCCACTCCTTGCTCATTTTCGAAGAAAAATGGCCTGATTTTCAAAGTAATGTCGCAATACTTCTCAGCGTTGTTCAAGCGTATAAACAACCATATTCGTTGAGCGGAAAGATAAAACTAATTATCTGTAAAATCAAACATGAGTTAAATGTTACCATTCACGAAATAAGCACTAGTTGAAAAAAAACGTTAGATGGCGGACCCTATATATTAAGATTAAATTATAAAAATAATTTGTGAATCGTTGAGATTTTTCTTAATTCAAGACAATTGCAATGAAAAAAAAATGTTTGCAATTTTTTTACATTTTCTTCTTGTATAACGTATTTCCGAGAAATGTTTCCTTTGTAAAAATAAAATAAATAATTACGAGAGGCAGATATTTTCAAGAGTAATGTTTTACTGGTAAAAACTAAGTAAACTAAGTGTAAGCATAACGTACATACTCGTATGTGGTGGGTTGATTGTACACACACACACACAGTATTAATACTACGTGTAAATAGCTATCTACAACGTAAGCCCGTGTCTATATTAACCCTTAAATCTCTAGGTAATAAGGTGGGTTGAACCTTGAACGAAATTGTTTTGAAAAACTAGCTTATTCGCCCTATTTTCTTTAGAATATTGCTACGAAAATAGATAATAGACGCACTGCAAAAATATTAAAAGCAATACAAAAATTTATTATAGAAATATTATATAATTTGCAACTTAGATCGTCTGGTTAATCACACAGCTTACTTTAAAGAAAATATTGAATGTATGACTATTATAATTGCAGTTCCTGACACTACACCTGAATGCATATATTTCCAAGAAGGCATTGATTCAAGTGATAAAGTTACATTTTTTTATGTAAGCATATACAGGAGAATACCGACAGATGATGATAGTGATGCTGAAGTCTCATCTGTGGATTCTATGACGATGATCATGTTACATATGGTAAAGCGCTGTATTTGGCGTGTTAATCCGCCAACGTCATAGACTACAGCCCGACATTATTGCATCATTCTTATTATTACAAGAATTTACTATGAATGCGTGGTCTCTTCACGGGACGACTTTCGTTTACCACCAATTTTAATTAATAGGCTATAACTGGCATTTTACGGGTGAGGAATCAAATTCACTCCGACTGGGAGTACTTCAGAGCTCAGAAATCGATTAAACGTGTTTTTTTTATTTCCGTCGGGGTCGAACCCCAGACCTTTGGCTTGCCAAGCAAACGCTTTGACCATTGCTCAAAGAATTATTGTATTACTCTCTCTTGCCATATTCATTCCATTAGTAGGACAGATTGTCCGTAGACATATGTACACCTGTAGGTATACCTGGAAACATATGGTTCAATTAAATCAGTTACCATGCTATTACCTGGAGCTTCGCCCAATACATTAATTATATAGTTTTTGACGATCTTCATGGGCGGCGATTGCTAGAGGGTCTAAGTTAAAAGGCCGCTGTAGTTATAAGAAGAGTATGTCCAAACTATGCCATTTGCGGGATATATTTCCCAACCTCACAATTTCCTTATGCATTCCCACGTATTTCGTGGTTAGCAACGTGTTACCAATTAAGGCAATTCGTGAATCGCTGTAGTATACTAACTTCGCATTCTTAGACTGAGGTCTATTTCACATCTAAGTGATACACCTAGAATCACGGGAAGACCTTCAGCCACTAACAAGTAGCTTTTCGCGTGTGCTCAGTAACGGGTCCCCATCTGGGTCTCCAAAAACAGGACGGGACAGGGAAGGTTTTCACCAAGCGAATCACTTGGCAAACTGTAGTATGAAATAAGCCATGCCTGTTCTTTCATCTATTTTATTGATTATAAAATCAAACCATTTTATCTCTAATATACTATGCCGACACCTGTTTCAACTCTATGTACGGCTGCATTGATTTTTTGATAAGATGACAAGATTCACAGCCGTATAAAATAATGTAGATTTAATAATGCCTAAAATGTAGCACATTTTAAGCACGTAATGCTTATAAATAAACCGTAAATTCACAGTATTCACGTCCTAAAAATAATGTGGATGAATTGTAGACATCTTATTTATACCGTAGACACATCGTAAAATATAACGTAGAATTTATGTAGACGTAAAGTATATAAATATAGATGGGACGTATTACGTAAAGACGTAGAATAGACAAAGTAGGAGTATATGAAATATATTCTTAACTTAGCGAGCTTAGAAACAACGTACAGATAACGGAAATACAGGGTTGAGATAATGTAGTCACAATATAAAGAGTTTGTACGTACAACATAGAGAAAACAACATTATTCAAGGCATATGCCACGAATGTTCCAACACGGCGTAGAAGCATACGCCATACATCATGTTACAGCGTACATTAAATGGATAATTAGATAAAGGACGAAGATAAGGACATTAAATTATAATTTACTACGACGATAAAAATGGGAATGGCATGAATGCAATGTTGTTTAATTATTAATAATATAATCGATATTGTACAAAGGAAATAGCGATTTATTGATAATTCATTTTCAATTACGGTATATTGATTGCATATAGGCAATAGGTAAAAAATTGCTACATAATTCAAAGCTTTTGTATTATATAATGAAAATGATTTATAAGATAAATAAAGGTTAATGAAATAATGTAAATTAAAAAAAACTGTTTCAATAATTTTTACATTCAATTTTCAACTCTTATTCAGTTTTCACTAGTGAGAATTTTACTAGCAAAGTTAAGTAAATTGAAGCACGGATTGTAATTGAATGGGTGACCGCCTAGGAACACAGTATTTACTATGATGGATTGAGCTTTTATGGCCAAGTGATTCAGGTGTCGAGAGGGTCGTGCTAATCGGTGATCTCTTTATAAATCCTGATTAACAAACGCGCGAGTTTTCGGTAGATATAACTTTGGATGGGTTGAGCCGCCTCTTACAACAAAATGATTCAGGCCTTGGCTGATTTCTTTAAATAAAGTATAACAATTCATCCGCCTCGGACACTACAGCTACTCCCTTTTCAAGTATTCAGACTTCTGCTCTGACTTTGTCAAGAATCATATATTTTGTGTCTTAAGTGTACTTTTAGGAGTATATATGTCCTAGGACGAGGAATAGACGGTGGCAGTTGACAGAACTAAGTGGCAGTAATTCGTGGTGACTATATGAACGGATATGGAAAGAAGAATAACTTTGGTGGATGCAAATATAATGGTAGATAACTTAACAGTTTGGTGACAATTTTTCGCGGATTTGGAAGAAGAATAACAAATATTGACAGAAATAATTAAATAATATAAATATTTAATTACAAAGTAACCCTTGTTCCACTTTGTTTTTATTGTGTAACATAGCCCAATTTAAGCCATTATGAGACATGCCCTTTTTTCATTATACCGAATTCACTTCCACCTCTATTTTGGTTTTCAGGCCAATTTTCAGTGAGCCAGATAAAAGTTTCAGGTAAATTATGAAGACCCTTAACCTTTAACAAAATACCGTACAATTGAATAGCTACCCTTTATTTCGAAAGCTACTTAGGGAGTACCGATTGTGACTAGAATAATACATTATTTGGTATAAAAAAATTGACAAAAAGTATTTTAGCGCTTTTTCATCACGACCTCAATACCGAGTTCGTAATCCTTTTCATACCTTCATGTTTGATTTACTGATTTTCTTACATCAAGCATCTATTTAAAGTCCACATTTTACAGTTCTTTTTTACTTATTTTTATTTTAAAACTGAATAAAACTTCTATATCTAGGTCAACCAGTTGCTGGTGCCTTCCATTGAGACGGTTCAATCTGCATCCATAATGCGTTGAATGAACATCTGAATATCAATGAAACCTGTTGCAATATCGGTCAGGAATACCTAAATATAATACCTAAACGTGCGGCTATCTTGTCATCCTGGAAAGCCATCGGGATCAATATATAGAATGAACTGTCACCTTTGGTGATTTGAGGCGATCTTATGCTCCACCTAGACTTCTATCAAATAATATAATCATAACCTCAAAATATCTCGTATGAGTACTTCACATACACTCGTTTTTTTATTGAATTGTTCTTGACGTTTCTTTTACTAACTCAAGAGCTATTTTATGATGCTTCCAATTGATATCCTCCTCTCGGAATTTGATATCGAAATACTGGGTGACAGGATGCAGGATCACTTTCACAATGCAAATAACTTGTTTTCAATTCACAATTCGCGTTTATTTCTCAAAAACTTGCTTTTTCGTCCACCCGTTATGGCGAACGCCATTAGGCGTCCACCATCATGATTGTGAGCGAGCTCCAACTGACGGTGCGCTCTGACATCTAGCGCTGCCAACAGTCGCGGCAGACAAGCGAATTAAATATGACAGTGGCCAACATGAAATGGAACAACTGTCATAACAAATAAAATGGCGTATGCAAACACCGTGTATTATTATATAACTAAAAGTAACATTATTAGATATGCATGTCAGGCGAACGAATATAAATAAGAGACAGAAGATTGTTTTTCGAAGCTTCACGGCATTAGCCTAAAAGAGCTATATCAAGCTGATATCACAATATACAAGTAAAATCTATATTAGCTTATAATTTATTTATGTGTTGAGTTTCTTTTATCTTCTAGAATATTTGAGGGTTGAATTACATTATATGAATGAAAAAACCGTAGACAGTATTAAGCATGTAGGCTTCAGAGGAAGGAGGTTCTTGTAAATATTAACGTAATGAAAAGTATTAATTTATCTGCTTCTATATTTTAGTCTTAGATTATAAATAAATAAATATACGAGTAGACACTTCGTTTATTTATTTAATGAAGTTATCGTCATCAGCTTTTTTGTATCATATAACTGAAAAAAATTATCTTTCTATGATTTTTGACTCTTTTGATTCCTATTCCATCTACATTCAGCATCTATCTGCTATTTTTCTCATTGTACATCATTCCCACGTATTTCTTGTTTAGCAACAGGTCACCAGAGATGGCAATTCGAGACACGCTGTAGAATACTAATTTCATAGCCCATAGACTGAGGTGTATTGACATATGAATTAAGAATGCAGAATCACAGAAGAGCCTTCAGCTACTCTGAAAAATGTTGTTTTTAGTGATGGATCCCCATCTGGGTCTCCAAGTACAGGACGGAACAGGGTTTTCACAAGGCGTGTATTCTTCTCATGCCATCAGTAAATATAGCAAGATTCAAACGACACTGCATTTATCTGTTTTTGAGTGTCATTCTTAAATATTTATTCTCCATTGCAAGTCGCGTTATTACCAAATGTATTAAATTTTTTATCGTCCTTTACACGAGTTCTCAAATTAATTAACGTTTTACTTGTATGAATACAAATAACCATAATTTACCTATTACATCTATTTACGAGTATGTGAATTGTATAATAAACTGAATACGCCTGTTACAGAATAAACACCTTTACAATCCATAATTGCATGCTATTTGCCAATATTAATTATGCTATTTGTACGGTGTTTTAATTGAAAATGAAACTATGGCAGCTCGGCAGGCGTGACATCTCCACCCCATATTCAACCCAGTGGAGTACTTAACAATAAAGGTTCATGTATTTTCCTACAGGTTAATATCGACACAATATACCTGGTATACATAACTTTTTCAGTTTAAAGAGTCTGTGGTTCAAAGCTAAATAAAGTCACCAATTACTGAATTTTTTGTCGAATTAATTTGTTATCTTTATCACCGAAAATTTTCAGATTATATTAAAAGGCTTATATATCCAATTTGGCTAAATTTCTTATACTTTTAGATACGGGTAGATAGAAAAGGTATATGTATCTTATGATATTCTTGAAGCTGCTTTAAGTATCGAATGTTCTTCATAACTTTGGCATTTACGAACTGCCGCCACAAAGGTCTGTCAGCCGCCACAGTCTTCTCCTTATCCCATTTTCGCGCTGCCTTCCACAGCTCCGTCAAGTATATTCTATGTGCGTGTTAGTTCCCACGGGTTTTCATGACGGCGCGAGTGCGTGAGCTTGAAGAATAGACAATTTCAGTTTATGCTTTCCTGCGGCAGTCTTAATACATGAATTCTCAACCAACCCTACCAGAATTACCTTCGCATTTTGACCTTCTGATATATGAAATGCAAAGCCTTTCTGTTTGAAATGAATTTTCATACTTGATCGCTTAGTGAAAACCCTCCCTGTCCCGTCCTGTTTTTGGAAACCCAGATAGGTTAAGTAGCACGTTACTGGACGCACCCAAAAAGGCTACTTGTAAGAGAGTGGTTGAAGGCCATCCCGTGATTCTAGGTGCATCAGTTAGATGTCAAATAGTCCTCAGTTTAAGGCTGCGAAATAAGTATACCATAGCGAGTCTCGTATTGCCTTCTTTGGTAACACGTTACTAACCACGAAATAAGTGGTTCATACTCGACCGAAGATAGTTCAAGACGTGTATAATTAAGAGATAAAAAAGTAGTTTTGGTTCATTTATTTTTGTAAGCACCACTGTGTACTGCCGCCCAGTTCAGCTAGGTAGGCAGTAGGCTGTGGAAGTGGGCGGCTCGCAACAGTGGCGCGGCTGTCTATGGGGTTGTTGGCGGGAGACAGAAGTAGGAGAGAGTCAGGGAGGTTGTATACTAGTGGGTAGGACTTGGGTGGGCGGGAGTAAAGTGGGCGGGAGTCTGGGTGGGCGGCGCGATCGATACCGGCCGGTACTGCAACTTTGATCAAGCATTATTCACAAACAAACATAATACGCTTTTAATAACAACCGCGTCACAACATCCGTGCTACTAAACAAAGAAAAAATGGTCACACGTGAAGTTTCAACGACAAGATGTCAATATTTTTATTTATTTTGCTTTAAACATGTTGTAAGAAGTCATATACGCTGAAGAAATGCGTGAGGCAATCAACCAATCGTCCCACTGCTTTTATAACCAGATAACCCCAACACATAGAATAAAGTCGTGATGTAGCTTTCTGAGATCCACTCAACCTCTCACATCCGGATATGAAAATAAGAGACTCTAGCTCTGGCAACAAATTGCATCAGAAGATTTTATTACCCCAAAGGAAAGCCTTACCACTTACAAGAACCTTGACTGGTGGATCTGGAAATCCCTGAACAGTTGGTAGAACAAAGGACAACCTCGAGCAGTATGGAATGCTTTGGCAGAGGATACTCACTGATGTGCGACTGTGGAGACCTGCAGACCACCTCACACCTAAGATCCTGCTCCATGTGCTCAAGTAGCTGCATACCCCAAGATCTAATGCTGGACAACACACGGGCCATCGGTGTAGCCAGATATTGGGCGGAAACAATTTGACGTGGCTGACACCAGAAGAACGGATTATAATAAATTGTTATAAACTGCTCCCATGATCTTCGTCTCGTTTAAAATCACCTATAGGTTTCAGAGTACATTGCTACTATACACAAATTCTTGATAGCCTTCCAGGAAGGCAAGAGTACAGGGTCTTGTTTAAAAGGTTTAACTATCTTCAGGCATCTTCAAAACATGTCCAAGACTAGTATAATATATATTTGTACAAGTATCTTAACTGAATATAGATCGGAAGGTTGTTATGTTCCATTACCTCGCCATTAATTGTAATTTGACAATAATAAATGAGACTTTTTACAATGAAAATGCAATTGTAATTATCAGTCTTTGTCCTGTCACAGATGGATGCAAAGATCCTACTATTTTAATGTTGATTAGTTTATTTATCATAATAAAAGATAATTCCATTTTTTTCTTCCTTAACGAAGATTTCACATTGTTCTCAGATTGTTCTGATGTTCTACTATTATACAAGCGTGCTGATGCTTTCAGTAGCGCCCAATGTTGAGGTTTTTTCTGATATGCTCATTTTGGATTCTTTAAGGACATACGAAATAAAGAAAACACTTTATAGCACGCAGGGTAAAATTCATTCTGCTAGTATGGACTTGCTAGCATATTCCACGTGCTTGTACTATAAGTAGCGGTATACTATTGCACAAACATTAGGATGGGTCTCAAGAGGTTCATGCCTCCAAAAAAGGAATGAAAAAAGGCATTTTTTATGAAACACTGAAAAATAGAAAAAATCCTCTACAAAATAATTAAGTATACAGTAACATATTCCTCTCTATAAGTTCGTTATTGAAATGCGTGTTGGCAGGATGAGGAGCAGATTAACAATACAAAGACTTTTTCTGAAGCACATTGACATATATATTTCGATAACTTTACGAACATCTGGCCCGGACCACAGCATTCAGGCCGGGCCACAATAAAATGCGATCTCGCCACCGTCGGCACACGACTGATTCGGGACCGAGCGCTGTGGTCGATGGCACCCAGCGCCGCAAGTGGCGATCTATATAACCAACGTCACACTCGTGACCGGAATTGTCCAAAATCTAATATGGCGACGCATACATGTACGACAAGCGAACAGAAATAATAGACGAAATATTGTATATCGAGGTTTTCGGTACCAGTCACCAAGAGCTATATCATGTTGATGTCAACAGTTACTACGATTTGAGTTCATAAATTTAGGTGCTATATAAATGGTTATGGCGTTAAGAATCGTTAAAGTTTTATAAAAAAAATCTAAATTATTTTCACCCAAAACAAAGACCATCATGGGAAGCATTGTCTCATTTAAGTGATTTAAGGGATACTCTAGAACAGAGATCATAAAACGACTAAGCTTCTCACCATCATCAATATTCAATATCTGTTTCTAAACTGGAGCATACGGTCGTCATAAGCTGCCACAAAAATTTATGAATCGGCAGTTACGGTTCCGACCTCATCCCATGTCGGTTTCACCAGGTATATATTATATGTATAGTTCCTGCTGGCATTTTAGGACGCCGATAGCTCAGAATCTGAAGAAAAGGCTGCTGTAGCATATACTCTCCTGCAGCATTCGAAGAACAAGCTTCTAGGAACATTAGAAACATAATTATGTAGCCACATGTTTTGGTTTACGGAAGCACACGCTAGAGAGTATAACCAGTTGAGACAAATGGGCTATATGATGCTCATTTAAAAACAACTGGACGCTACTTTCGAAAATCAAGTGATGTGTTTATTGTTTGGGAAGATTGCAAATTTATATTAATATGTTTCTTGAAGAGATCCAGATTGTATAAAGATACTGGAAGGGCCTCAGAGTGTTTCTAGAAGATAATCCGAAACAACGATATCGGAAGAATAAGTCAAGTAGTGGAGGCTACCCAACGAATAGGCACACTCAAGTTGCAATGGGCAGGACATATCCGTCAAAGAGACGACGGTCGATGAGGAAGAAATGTTGGAGTTGAACCAAGAACTGGATATTGCATGTACCACTAATATGTTTTTAATAGCTAAAATACGAATTTTTAAAATTGTTATCGGTACCGTTTTTATTGCTGTATTGTTGAAAAAACATTAATGAATATAGAAAATTGTATTGAATTAAAAGGAAAATTTTAACTCCTTTTCGCCAAACAAAATTAATTAAAAGGGGACCATTGAATTTTCTCGGGGGTCATCGAGTAGGGGAGTTTGCCGACCGCCACTTTGGGAGCCACTGTAATGAAAACTCCCTTTGGCGCTTTGCAATTAAAATCCTTTTTAATATTTTTCAACAGCTGAATAAAGAGTTCGTTTAAAAATGCACAGACGGTAAATGGAGCAGGCTCCTTTCAAAGGTGCGGCACCATTTTACATTTGACCCCGATTTTGAATGGTGGGGTAGACCTTACGTAGATCAACGAGTATACCATGTTGCGACATAGTCGTCCAAACAACGAATTTATGCAAAATTATGCGGAAATAAGAAATGTATGGCATATATGCATAGCTTAAAGGACGAGAGCTCAGAGTCTTGTAGATAAGGCAGATGTAGTTTCTGAGATTTTTTGGGCGTTTGTTAATAAGGTTTTATAAGCCTCGGATGTTGATATATAATATTTCACGTAAGGGAGGCCCAATTCAGGCATGAACTCCACGAGTGTCTTTGGAGGAATGATTTGTTGGAGTCGTCTGATGAGCAATGGGACCTTCGTTGCTTGTCTTTATTGCTTTGTTCTTAGTACCTAATCAAAGTATATATATTTGTTTATTAATCTTGATTGTACTTCAGTAATTTGTTTTTTTTTTTTAATTTGTAACGTTTTTATAAGTGAAAAAAAAAAATTGAAATTGAAAAAAATTTAAATGAGAAGATCGAATGATAAACCCCGAGCACATAAAGGTGGAATCGTTTCATGTGAAATGGCGGCTAAGCCCGCATTTTAATATAATATTTAAAATAATTACTGTGAAATGAAAATAAATGTTTTACAAATTGCTTTTTTTTTTTCATAATTGCACAATTTCATAAGAAAATTATTAACGTGTTTAATATTTTGAATTATCACAGGTGAAAAAGTGTGAGTTAATCAATGCGAAATATGTGCGAGAAAATACATAAAGCGTGTTTGTTTGTGTAGTAATGAGGAGAATAGTAATTGGGTACCTGTAGAAAAAATAAATTGCTCGTAAATGTGAATTCATTATCGGATAGTTAACCTCATTTTTCTGAAAATCGTTACGTGAATGGTGCACTTATCTTTAATATAATAAAGTCTGATAAAAGTAAGGTTCCGTGAAAAGTGCTGACTTTTTTATTTATAATGTAAACACATACAGGAGAATACCGTTAGATGATGATAGTAATTCTGAAGTCTTATCTGTGGAATTCCACATATTGCATATGGCTAAGTGCTGCATGTGGAGTGTTGATCCGCCAACGTCATTGACCACAGCCCAAAATTCACGTATCATCCTTATTATTACAGGAATTTACCATGAATGTGTGGTCTTCACGGGACGACTTTCGTCTAGAACCAATTTTAATTAATGCGCTATGACTGGCATTATATGGGTGAGGCATCAAATTCACACGACCCGGGGTTATTTTAGAAATCAGAAATCGATTAGAAAATCTTTTTTTTTTATCTTCATCGGGGATAGAGCCCACGATCTTTGGCTTGCAAAGCAAACGCTTTGACCATTGAGCTATACCCGCCGATATTTAGATGCATTATACATCTTAATACAAGCCCTTATCAAAAGCATTTATTTAAACGATTTTGCAAGCGCTTATCCCACATTCTGAGAACTTAAAAGAAGACTATTTATGAAATATAATGTTGTGATTTGTGAACTATGCATGAGTGACGGATTACAGTATATTGAAGTTGACAAATTTATTTACACATACAAATCTACAGCAAATATCAACTCCAGGGACATTTCTACCGTCAATATCAAGTATAAGAATATTGTAATATATTTAAAAAAAATTTTTTTTTTTATTGAAGTCGGCGCATATCATTCGAGGGCTTGGTCCCGACTTAATACGAATATAAAAAAAAAATCTCCGACGATAATAGTTCGTTGTAAGGGCGGTTTTCGTTCGTTCACTGAAGCTAAGCTCTATATAATATATTGTACCCGGACGAAAATTTGATGGGTCACCGCCTATTGTTTTTTGCGAGTCGTTAGTTGAGTTGAGTCACCCTTTAAGACCAGGCCTCGGGACCGTCGGGCTTATCATCAAATCTTTTTAAAAAGCTGATTAAAAATTACCCCAAAAGGTAAATACTAGGGTTGCCATCATGTCCCGGGCTCTCGTCCTGAATGCCGTCGGAAAACATGTACAAGCAAAGTTTCCAGGTATACCTACGGATTAAATATGCTTTGAGACAAGCCATAGATAGTTAATGGCATCTGACAGAACTGAACAATTTGTGATAACCATTTGATGCAGAAAGAGAACAAACATAGGGAAGATAGGTTTATTTTTTAATGCGTGTTATTCATGGTATCTATCTCGACAATATAGAAAGTGAACTGTATTTCAATTTAAGCACAAAAGTAAAAGCATCCTTTTCATATGCCGGTGGGTATAGCTCAGTGGTTAAAGCGTTTGCTTGGCAAGCTGAAGGTCGTGAGTTCGATCCCCGACAGAGATTAAAAATTTTTTTTTTTAATCGATTTATGAACTCTAAAATACCGTTGGTTTGTGTGAATTTGATCCCTCACCCGTAAAATGTCAGTCATAGCCTATTATTTAAAATTGGTGGTAGACGAAAGTCATCCCGTGAAGACCACCCATTCATAGTAAATTCCTGTAATAATAAGGATGATGCGAGAATGTCGGTCTGTAGTTGGCGGAAAAACACTCCAAACGCAGTGCTCAACTATATGTAACACGGTAAGCGTAATAAAATCCACAGATGAGACTTCGGCATCACTAACACTATCTGTTGGTATTCTACTGTAAGTGTGTACATTTAAAAAAGTCACCAAGTATACACTCTTTACACGAGAGGAATCTCACACTCCTTTATTCTTCGCATCCCACTCTTTTTAGTAATGGTTGACATTTCCATGACTTTTGACATTTACAAATATCATACAATATTTAACCGGCTTTCACATAATATCAAATAAATCGCAAAAATAATAAAATATATCAAAAAATATTACGCTAATAATATCCAAAAAATTCTCCGACAATTTTTCGTATCAGCATTCTCTTTGATGCCCAAAAAAATATTTTTACTAGTATTATTACATAATATCAAATATAATCTGCTAATGTAGAATGAATTTCGTATTATGAAAATTTTATTACATTATCACAGAGTAATCCTCATTGCTATGACAACAGCTACGCGTTTATATAGGACTTGCAAAACTGTTAAAAAAACAACATTTGCTTTACGCCAGATTAAATTACGCATAATAAATTATATTCGCAGAAAGGTAATGTTATTTATATATTTAGCTTTCGCTTTAATACATTATTTAAGACGATTATATAAGCTATTAAGCATTATATATAAATATTATGCTTTCAAATTATTATATGGAATGGAATGGCGCCCAAGAACTGGCAAACGAAGCATTGGCCGACCCCCTACAAGATGGACTGACGATATAAGAAGAATAGCGGGAGTGACCTGGATGCGGAAGGCGGAGGATCGAAGAGGATGGAGACTCATGCGGGGGGCCTACGTTCAACAGTGGACGGACACAGGCTGATGATGATGATGATGTTAGCTTAACCTCTCGAAGCTAGACCAAGTACTTTAAATGCACAGTTTCCGATGAGAAGCTTTCTGGGCTGAAGGAAATTCAGCTCCGTACGCTCTCCTGAAACATTCCAAGATCATGTGATAGCACTACCTTCGAACACTGTCAACCTTTGCTGGTGGGACTAGCTCAATGGTCAAAGCTTTTGCTTTGCAAGATAGCAAGATATCTTAACCTTCGAACATTGTCCACTTTCGTTTTATAATCGATTGTAGGCTGCAAGACTGACGCGTCTGCTTCCTTACGTCATTATTTCTCACAAAATCAAACCATATTACTCGTACCTTCAGTATTCTACACAATCACCTGTTATCAAAATCAGTTATACGGCTGTATTGGAATTAGGTACAGTGAGAAGTTTTATAGTTTAATTTATATATGTGTATATGTCCCTTACATAGTTTGAGATTTGCATTAATAATTTGATTATTCTCTTTGAAGAATCTTTTAAATGTGGAAATGTGATTATATTTGTTATTAAGCTGCTTTGCACACAGAGATGAAGCCCTTGCTCATAGAGAAATTTTCTGTCTAAACTAGCGAGATTAAATAAATGGGGTGTTTATTTCGAAACGTGTGATATCATCTTCGCTTGCGAGATAAAGGATTAATTAATTATTCTTTACTGTCCGGAATATTTGGCACGCACAATAAGCTGACTGGTTCGTTGGAGGCGGTGCCTGGCCCGGAGCCAGGCTGAATGTATTAAATCGTATTAAGCTCGTATATTTCAGAGTAAATTAAATGATGGAGTTATATTGTATACAACATTCTAGATTGAGTTCCAAGCGCTCCAGGCGGCCTGTCTGTCTGAACAAAATTACAAATGCAGACTCCAGGGCAGTGTATCGCAACCTTTTTGTTCCGTGACCCAATTCTGAGTCATCATCATCATCAGCCTGTATCCGTCCACTGTTGAACGTAAGCCTCCCGCATGAATCTCCATCCTCTTCGATCCTCCGCCTTCCGCATCCAGGTCACTCCCGATATTCTTCTTATGTCTTCTGTCCATTGGTATTTTTATGAATCTGTGTCCTTTTTCTTATTTATTATTACGTTTGGCAACCCTGGTCGCGATCCATGGACTGAAAACCCCTGCTTTACAGTTATACTCGTACAGCACACAATTTAAATTATGTATACACTTGCAAAGTAAATTTTGTAACTCGAGTTTAGTATCCATGTATTAAACATTAGCAAAGACCGACGACCATACCGTGCTTAAACATTAATTCTCGTCCGAAAACAGATGTTAACCTGTTCGCATCGGTACCCGATATATGACGTATAAGATTCCCCTACCGTTGACATCGGTAGCCGTGATATATCGTTTTTCCACTTTCATAGAATAGTTTTTAATGCATCATCTGATAGCTAAAAGATACAAGAACCAATGTGATATTTGAAAATAGACCAGGTAAGTACATTCATGCTTTAAATACTAGTTTTATAACTGACAGTATAATTTGTATTCCACCGAGCGGTAATGAAAAGGTTAAATAACATTTGGTGCGAATACTGCTTGGATGGGTGTACAGTGTAAGCAACGACAAACGGTATTTCAAAGGAATACCGTTTGTCGTTGCTTGCATCAAGCTACCCTAAAGACTAAATTTTTAAGTCCTCAAGAAAATCAACGTCAAGATAAACATTCAATCTCTTTTTAAAGTGAAATGTAAAAGTATATTTATTCCTAGGATCTGTTTACCTGGGCAGAGGATCCAATGCTTTTGAGGACTATACTGGCTTGGTCTAAAACTCTAAACTCTGAAAAAACGACTTAACCCAATCAAATACGGTGTTCTTAAGCGGTCACCCATGCAACCACTACGCGTTACTTAAGTTTGGCGATCGGACTCGAACGTTTTTAATGTGGTTCAGCATTGATGAATGAAATAATGCTATGAATGTAATCTTAACTTTTCTGAATGCTTAATGTTTTTATTTTCAGTGTGTATTTTTAATCTCTCAAAAATGAAATTCAAAGTTGATTATATTATTATTAATTAAATATACATATACTATACATAAAATGCTCTTTTCAACGCGTCAATCCAAGCACAAAAATAAAGGCAGAAGCGGGATGCGAACCGCAGACCTTGGAAACCAATATGCCCAGGTATTCATACCGCTCAGCCAACTGGGCCATTGCTATGCCTAGACCGACTCGCGTTGAAACTAGTATTTATATCATTGTTATCATCGTACGATAGATGTCGCTATAGTATATATTCAAAGTATGTATATTTTTATTTTTTATTATTCAATCAGTCATCATTTATTCACAAGCTTAATATTATTACTTTCCGACAGACTATTTATTTTAGTAATTACCACTCGGGTCTCGAACCGAACAAAATTGATTATATTAATATTCTAGAGAATATGACAATAATATAAATAATAAATATTTATTTATTTACAATGTTTTACATGGATCTCGTTGAGTGTGGCCTCTGTTTAGGAAACTGCAGTTTCGACTCGTAGCCTTCTTCAATACATCACTGCCAAGAGACAACTGAGCTGCATGTACAATTTGTTAGTGGTTACATTTATGTAGGAGAGGCGGTGGGGGTGTGATGTCTATCAGGGAATAATAAGAGAGGGAGACATGTATTGTTGCTCCAAAGTAAATGCTGAAAACATTGAAAATAATATACAGTGGAACCTCTCATAACGAGCATAATTCGTTCCAGAACCTTGCTCGTTATGTGAAACACTCGTTAAGCGAAACTGATTTTCCCATATAAAACACGATAATGCGTTCCATGCGAAAAAATATTTTAAAAGTTTATTCAAATAAAATTACATACTTATAAATTGTTAAAGATCGTAACAACCCGGATAAAAACATTTGAAAATTCAAATCTAGCTTATTATTAATAAATTTATAGCAAATATTAAATTAGTTTTTACTAGAAAGCTGTCTAGAGACATTTGTTTCGGCCGATTCTTTAAAATTTGGTGAACATGCGACACAGCGTTATCATTGAATAAGTTTGTAGCACGCATAGCCACCTCCTTATTAGGATGATGCTTCTCAATGTATGATGAAACAGTTTCCCATGCTTTCAGAATTTTTCTTATTGCGACAGAAGATTGTCGCTCTGCTACTTCTTCTTCGTCCAAACTCTCCAAAATAATAAATAATTACAAATAACGTCTGAACATAAGCTTAGAAAAATGTGTGATCACATGTGACACTAACGTGCTAACGGTACGAGTGCTAAACACAGACTGACGCAATGACGCGGAAGTCCCAGCTCACAAGTGCGTCATACGTTATGTGACTTCCCCTTTCTGCGTCACTCGTAACGCGAAATGTCGCTCGTTAAGGGAGCAATTTTTTCACATTTGATTTTGCTCGTTATGCGAATTACTCGTTATGAGAGGTTTCACAGTATAAGTATTTAATCTCCACTTTATCTACGGTAAATACAAAAATGAACATTAAAAACATAATGATCGACGTACAGAGCAAAGCTTCTAGCCCACGCAAGTAATACAATTTTCTTCATTCATAGAAAATGAATGCCAACCATTTATATTACATAATAAATATCATGTTCCATTTATCGTTCAGATTCTTCGCATTCATTTCTTATGTATGTTATACATATTACGATATTTGAAAATAGAAGAATATAATGTCCTTTTGACATTTTCCTGAACAAATAATAAGTTGGAGTTCTCGCATTTCGCTGTGTAATAGATACCGTTATTGTCAGTGCCTGCGGCTTGGCAGACGGTAACTCCTGTTGTTATGCGATACTTTGGTACTTCCGAAACCCACCAACGTAAAGTTTTGATACGAAGGAGGTAGACATAAAGTATTTCTACATAATATATTTGTACAGTATAATGACATGTAATGGGTAAAAAAAAATTCAAACTCAACTTCGGTTTATTTAAGAAAATTTCCGATTTTTCATTTAAGAATATTGTAAAATATGTATCCTTTTAAAGCAACATTCAGAAAATACCATTCAACATTCAGAATCTTATTAATACATATTGAGATTTCAACATCTAGCAGATCGCGATGGTATGTTGATTCGTCTTTATATTTACATCCTCTTTTCCTAGGAAACAAATAGGTTTTAGTTAAAGTTGCCGTGAAAAGAAGTTACTTGTATCAATTAAATTTACATGTTTTGTACTACACTTAAACTTATTAACATCCTCCTCTCTCTAAAAGGGTTCTATTCAGTCGCTTGCGGGCAGGATGAGGAGCAGATTAATAACACACAGACTTCTTCAGAAACATATTGACATGTATTTACGATAAATTTACAAACTTAGGGCCCGGACCTAGTCACAGCATTCAGCCGGGCTAAAATACGATATGCTCTCGCCGACGGTCGGCACACAACTCTTTGCGCTCGTGATGGGCCTTGCACCACAAGCGGCGATCTATTTAACTAACGTAACACCCGTGACAGAACTTGAATATAAAATTAATAAATATTTATTACTTTTATATTCGACATAAACACCAATCACGTACATTAGACACTACAAACAATTTCAAAATATCTAATTTTTGTGCCATGACGAATTATTTTAAGTTTTTTTTTATGTTAACACATACAGGAGAATACCGACAGATGGTGATAGTAATTCTGAATTCTCATCTATGGAATTCTATGACGCCTACCATGCTGTATATGGCTAATCGCTGCATGTGGAGTGTTGATCCGCCAACGTCATAGACTTCAGCCCGAGATTCGCGCATCATCCTTTATTATTACAGGCATTTACTTATTAATGGGTGGGCTTCACGGGTCGTCTTTCGTCTACCACCAATTTTAATTAATAGGGTATGACTGGCATATTACGGGTGAGGGATCAAAATTCACGCCAACCTATTATTGTATATTATTATTGGGGTATTTTAGAGCTCAGAAATCGATTAAAATTCATTTTTCTCTATTTTTTAATCTCCGTCGGGGATCGAAACCACAACCTTTGGCTTGTAAAGCAAACGCTTTGACAATTTAACTATGCCCGCCGGCAGTATTTATATGCCTGATTTCCCCATTTCTATGGTCCAAATATATTAGTCACGGGACATATATGTGTTGCGACATGTTATTATTTAACAAATTCTCAGCATTCTTTGTGAATACAAAGTTTTTTTTACAAAAGTTATGTTTTTTCTGGGAAATAAATGGAAAAAAAAGAATTGTTCATTGGACCTGTACAAGTGTGTAAAATTCTTCAAAATACTTTCCTCATGCATCAATACACTTGTACTATTACGAGTATATACGTGTTTTATTATAAATGCTCTTTAAACATAAACAAAAAGTCCATAAGCGTGCGTGGAGAGACATTTAGATCAGCCAGAGCAAATAGAAGCACCCTGCAGCTGACGGGAGGTAGTCCTAGCATGGTCTTTGGCAATCGTGCTTTCAGTTACGCGGCAACAATGGCCTGGAACTCGCTACCGGAAAGTATAAGAGAGCTTAAAGCGGTGGCATCCTTCAGAAGCAGACTCAAGACCCATCTTTTTACTCAGAGAGACAAAGAAGCGCTTTTAGAATGACCATTCGGTCATAAAAAAGTGCTTTTCAAATACTAATAAAATAATAATAATAACGTCACTATGATATACATTTAAATAACGTGAAAAGTGTATTTATCCGTGAGTATTCAATATGTGATGCAACAATTTATGGCAACGATACATATACTGCAGCTAAGAAAAAATAAAAGCTATGAATGTAAAAATAAAGTCGACTCTCAATTATTATAATAATTAATGTTGCTAAACATATTTTGTATTATTTCTTCGTTATTTTTATCATTGCTACTCCTTATTTTTCGTTTAACAAACTGTCAGCTAAGACAATCAAGCACGAAGAACACATTGTACAGAGATAGTACCCCTTGTTTGTCTCGTTTCTTGTTAAACCACGAGATAAGAAAATGAAACATGTCTTTCTGCCAGTCAGTCCTGGAGAAAATTACATGCTCTCACGGAGAAAATAATACTCGTACTTGTTTTCCGCTGTATTCTAAACAAAGTGTACAATTTCATTTTTAACAAGGATCGGAGTTCCAAGAAAACCAATAAAAAATACTGCTTCTTTGATTGATTGTGTTATCCACCGACACATGTTCCTGGGATGGTTACTTTATATAAAGCAAAAAAAGTATTTTTAGGCTTGAAGAAGTAATATAGTATTACAGTAAAAATGTGAAAGCATAAAGCTTTTTTAACTCATACAAGAATATTAAATAGATAAGTTTCAAAATAATTAAATCAATTGTAATTTCTTTTACTATAATTTACATTTTAGAGAGTTTTTATAGACCAAAAATTACTCTATAATTCAAACTCATTAGTCGCCTTATTACGTACAATGAGAGATTCTTTTTTCTAAATCTTAAAAATATTTTGAACGATAGCAATTTATTTTACAATTATCATATTTTCAGCCTTCTTATAACTCTTCTGTCGAAAACTTATTTTTAATTACGTAGGGATGAGTTATTATAATCATTTTTAACATTATAAACATTATAGCTTTCGTTTTGATTTCCGCTGATACTTTTTTTTAATTCCTCTGACAAAAGGTTTTGAAACAGAAAATGAAAGGAAACCTCTTTCCTTTTGATCGCAAGTTCTTTTTACAGTATAAATAAATTCATTGATTATTTTTCTGATTCATATTAGTGCAGCATATTAACCATAAATGGCTTATATAGAAATATAATATTTACAAACGCATCCTATCTGAAAGCGAATATCCATCGATAACCTAATTTTTAGGGATTCAGACGATATGGAGAGTCTTGCATTAAACAGACCATACGTTATCGAAGAATATTAATACAAGATTTGACGAAAAAAAAAATATTTATACAAAATAAATACAAAAAGATCACATTTTATATAAAGTGACATTTATTTGTATCTACAGTGTCTTATTCAGTGCTGACTTTAGACCTTGCGGCGCCTTGAGCATTTTTTTTGGCGCTCCCTAATACTGGTATTATACCCTATCTCATTCGGCATCCTGGGGCGCCGACCCACATCGCCGCCCCCTAAAGCCAGCACTGATCTCACTGTACAGTTCTAGTCACACCGCTCAAAGGAGAACTTAGAATTTCTGGATTGAGAGTATTTTTTCTTAGGCTGAGAGGCAAAAGTGTTTCTTAAAAGGTTTAGGATAGCTTTGTTGATTAGATGATGATATAACAGTTTGTTTTTCTTGTTCTCAGGGGACGCCTGCCACCCTTACGAGCCCTTCAAGTGTCCTGGAGACGGCAACTGTATCTCCATACAATATCTCTGTGATGGTGCACCTGACTGCTCCGATGGATATGATGAGGACTCGCGACTCTGCACAGCTGGTGAGTAATCTATCTTCTCATATGGTCACCACAAAAAAAGCACCCGGGAACAAAGGTAAGAAGTTAACAAGCAACGAACCAGCACTGATGTATACACCAAAAGTTAACCAGAACCATTATGTAATTGACCGTCAGGACTTTATTCCATAAATTATGTGTCCTTGACGACAATAAACACATACAGGTCTAGTACAGACAGGAGTATACTAAAAAATGTTGATGGATGATCGATATATCTCATCTGTGTGACATTTACCTTTTTTTATCATATCCGCTCCATATTTGCAGCATGTTCATATGCTGTCCATGGGTGTTTAACGATCAGGATTTTTTTTATAGAAATCAGATAATCAGCTCGACGTTCCCGAGCCCTGGATTTTTTTTTGCCCTTAATTAATAAAAGGCGTGGCTCAACCCTATCGGAGGGATGTATTGTGGTTAGATTTTGTTTTTTTAAATTAAACTCTTTGAGGTTTTGAATGACAAACTTACGCTCTTAGCATTGGACTACGCCGCAATAGACATTGATAGAAATGTGACTACGCTTTGCCAAAATCAGATTTAAAAAAAAACATTCTCGCAAAGCATTATCCTGAATGTTTTTACATAAAATTAGCGTAAAGAAAGTAATTATAACTGAGAGCTTCTTTTTTGTCGGTGTTCATTTTAAAATTTTGGAATTTCGCTGCTCTTTTTTTGGTACGAGTTGTAGATTATAAATATGGGAGGGCTCTAATGACAGTTAATGGGAGGGGAGGTCTAATGTAATTAACAAACGACTGAATTTAAAATGAGCGGAGGGAAAAAACCGTCAAGCCCCCGTTTTAATTAATTACAAACCTGGCAACTTTTAGGGCAGTGAATAAAAAAGCGCCATCCGCTTTTCTCACAGTGTGTAATTTTTTAATGCATTATCTCGCTTTGAGATACATTATTGATGACGAATATACATCAATATTTTACGTTTAATTAATTTAATATTTAATTTTAGTATTCATGTTATTTATTCGTCTTTCCATATCTGTAGCATATCTTAAACATTTGGTCACCACAAACTGCCACCATTCAGTTGCCAGTTTTTTTTTTTTTTTTCATTTAAAAAAAGTGTAGAAAAAAATATATAGTTGCGTGTTTTACCCTGCAAGTTACACACAAAGTTAGAATGTACGTCTGAGAAATAGTTAAACGTAGGAGTTTATTCCATGTCAGCCTCGTTAACCGCTCGTGTAGCCCCGATGGTTTCCCTGATGAAGTTTAATAGCAAGAGACCGTCAGAACTAAATAGCAATTCAGGAAAATACTCCCATGAAATGGTAGAGACTCCCAGGCGACAACACAGAATGCGTCTGTTGTTCTCATGGATTATGAACTCTACGAGAGAGTGTCTCACCGTCTGTTGTATGCCTGAATCACATTGACATCCGTCGCAAGACGAGAGCAGAGAAGATTCCAAAACAGAAGCCCAGGGATTTGAAGAAACGGCGCTGTAGTATCCGAGGCATATTTTAAATGATTTAATAATCGGATTTTTTAAGGAGATCGACTTATTAGCTCGACGCTCCCGAGGCCTAAAACACTTCGTCTTAAAGAGTGACTTAACTCAATTAGTGACACGTGGTTAGCAACAATCTGTGACTCATCCAAGTTGTGGTCCGCATCCAATGTTCCTTAACTTCTGTGATTTAACGAGAGCCGCGCAAACGATGTGCCACTGCTGACAAAGTTCAAAATAGCACGACATAAAATGGCAACTAGATAAATTATTTAAAGGTATTCACATGTTTATTATTTAATGCTGCTCGCCACATCCAGTATTTTCTAAATTTAGAATATGTTTCCCAACGGAAAATTCCTTGGGGAGGTCTGAAACTAAAAGGGACGCTAAAGTTGCGCTTGAAGAGAAGTGAGAGGGTCGGGGTAATTCCTGTAAATTCCTGAACTCACCTGAAAATTCCTGTAACAAGTGAATGAACTCAGCAAAACTTAGTCTGTCAGTACGGGGGGTTAATGCTCTGAGGCAATAAGCGCTTATCAAGTCAAATTCAGGTTCAAACTTAATATTCTTAAAAGCGGTAAGAAAGAGTTCAGCAACAGTAAATTATGCTGAAGAGTTTTTTTTAATAAAAAAGAGTGCCTCAATTTACTCTTCTTATCATGTTTTTTATATTGGAATATTATATTCGAATATCATCTCACCATATGAGAGCTTATTTTTAAACAATATGCGGTTCATAAAAACAGTGAGGGCCTATTTCGAAACAATATACTCGTATACGAGTATTTCATGTGGTTCATAAAAATGTCATGTTTAATATATTATGTAAAAAAAGAAAGGAAAATATTGCAAGAGTATAGAAATGATCTATGAATTTTCTGAAGTATCTTGTCATTGAGAAAATGGCTAAGCTTTGTGTGATGTATCGTGGTGAGAGATATCCGAGGGTATTTATCATTATTTTCATATCCGCTCTCCTAACCGGAATTGTTATCACGAATATTTATACAACCTACGAGTATAAATTGTTTTTTTATAACAAAGTTCTGCACTGAAAGATCAACCAGGGAACATATATATTTCACGACGATCCCCAGTCCACCACCCAATAGTCATAATAAGAGGGAAACTGTATATAATACGAGTATATTTGGGTGATTTGATAATCGATTTATTAAAGCAGATTCGCTTCCGAGGCATGAAGTATTTGACCCTTAAGAACATATCAATCAAACTAACGGCACGCGTCCAGCAACAGGTGGTAACTTATCAAAATTTTGGTCCACGTCAAATGTTGCTTAACTTCGATGATATAACGAAAGCTGCGCTTACTGTTGTCGTTGGTCAAACACACACAAATTCATAGCAAACATCATATTATATGACATTTCTGTCATTGACAAATCGAAGAAAAATAAACGGCATGCCCATTGCATTACCTAACGTTATCGCTCTACCATTTGCACAGCTTGCCGGAATCAAGATTTTAAAAAAATGAACTTCGTCATAGATTGAACCTGCAACTTTTAGTTAGCATAAATCGTTTTAATTGTAAAATATACCTGTCGTAAAATGGAACAAGATTCTTTAACTCTATGCTGTCTTAAGCAAATACAAAGATTTTATGAATCAGGTGATGTCAATTACTCATGCGGATTGTGGTATTAATAATTTATTAGTATTTATATAGCGCTTTTTTTAAGACCAAACGCTCATTCCAAAAAAGGGTTTATTGCCTCTCAGAGTTAAAGGGTTTGTCTTGAGTCTGTCTCTGAAGGTTGCCTCGATATGCAGCTCGTTTATTGTTATGGTCATTCCAAAAGCGCTTCTTTGCCTCTCTGAGTAAAAAGGTGGGTCTTGAGTCTGCCTTTGAAGGATGCCTCGATATTCAGATCATTTATTGTTAAGGTCATTCCAAAAGCGCTTCTTTGCCTCTGTGAGTAAAAAGGTGGGTCTTGAGCCTGACTCTGAAGGATGCCCCCGTTTTCAGCTCTCTCATTGTTGTTTTGTTTCAGCTAAACGGCCACCTGTTGAAGAGACGGCTTCCTTCCTGCAGTCCTTGTTGGCCTCCCATGGACCCAACTACTTGGAAAAGTTGTTCGGCAGCAAGGCTAGAGATGCTCTGGCGCCACTCGGCGGGGTCGAGAAAGTGGCCATCGCGCTCTCAGGTAAGGGTCTACATTCGAACTAAGAAATTTATACACTGTTTTCATTTCTTAGATACGATGACAATTCAGCCGCTCAATCGAGTTGTGAAATCAACACGTATTGTATAACCTTTAAACGCCCATTGGTTTCCTTACGGGACCGCAGATTTTCGTCGTTCAATGCCCTACGGTCCCATACACGAAGGCTTATGGTTCATTTCACAATCAGATTACTTTAATTTGTAATAATAGTATTAAAGTAAGTTCATGAAAGAATCTATTGTGCGACGAAACATTACAAACATTGGCCTGTTAGGGCATTGAACGGCTCAAATTTGCGGTCCCGTGTGGGACCACTGGGCGTTTAAAGGATAATTAATACGTATTATTTTAAACTGTATGTACTTGCTAACTACTTCCGTGTTACTTATTTTTTTACAAGGCCCAATAAATTAATTCATTCAACTAGTCACATTATTTTAATTTTAATGTTTTTCCACATTTTGTTCACAACTGATTAACACATACACATTCTTAGAAAAGATTACATTATATATTTCGTTCATTGATAAGTCAGAGAAAAATAAACGGCAGACGGTGGGATTCAAGCCACGAATCTTTGCAACCATTTTCATTTTATTACACGTCGCAAGTCGTCATTTTATGATGTTTGCTATTTTGAGGATGTGTAAGCGTTGTATGTGGAGTGTCGATTCGCCAACGTCATTAGACTACAGACCGGCAATCACGAATCAGACTTAATTTTTTTATAGAGAGAGACTTATTATTTATATAGTTTTAATTTTTTAATTTATTACTTCGTCGGAGATCTAACCCACGATCTCTGGTGTAGTAAGCAAGCGTTTCAACTTAAAAAAAAAAGTAGTTGGTTTGATAAATAATGGTACACTTACGTCTAACCTCCAATCAAGAAACTTTAAAACGTTTCTCTTTCATATAAAATCTGGATCTCTTAAAGAAACATATCAATGTACAGTTGTCATATTCCCAACCTGCACTTGTGTGCACAACACACATTTACCGGATGCAGTGACTAACTGACTTGTTAAGCATCATATAGTTCAATGGTCTCGTACAATCTTCCTGCAATTTCATAAACTGAACGTCGCGTAAGCCTGCATGTGATGTCTGCTGATCAAAGTGTATGTTTCTTTGTGTAGAGTCTCAGACCATCGAGGACTTTGGCGCAGCGCTGCACCTGATGCGGTCTGATCTCGAGCACTTGCGCTCAGTGTTCATGGCTGTGGAGAACGGCGACCTCGGCATGCTCAAGTCCCTCGGCATCAAGGACTCGGAGCTGGGCGACGTCAAGTTCTTCCTGGAGAAGCTGGTCAACACCGGCTTCCTGGACTGAATAGCGCCCGAACCTGCCTCCGGTCTCTACTACGCCCACCCCCTGCCCCGGGCGCCCCTCAACCCTGGCTTCTACAGCTACCTTCCCTACGATACCTACACCTACAAGTAAATTGTGACCTAACCTAACCCAACCCTACCCCTACCCTAACCAACCTAACCTAACTGACCTTACCTAGCGCAAAGTTACCTATCCTAATTTACTAGCCCAACACCTTCTTAAAGAAGTGAGCACATTGTTCCATAAAAGATACATTAAGAATTTTTAGAATCCACGTATCAAAAAGCAGAATTTTTAATTTAAAATTAATTAATGATTTGCTGAATTCTACTGTATTGATAATTTGTGCATAAAGAAGAACGATACAAGTTTACTTTTTTTATTGTGCTCAAAAATACTATCTATGTATTTAGTAAATTCATGTATTATTGTTAAATTTGGTGCATATTTTGAGCAATATACTAAATCAAAAAATCAGTATTATTCATTTTTAAACCACTCTTTTGTGACCTTTGGAAAAGCTTAAAGGAATGTCAGCTTTGTTCTTGTCAAGATATTTATTGATGTTTCTTTGTAATCCAAGAGTCATCAAAGAATCGTTTGATGCTTTGAATAGTTGCTGATCAGTTCGGGCTGTAGTTTAGGTAGCTCCCTTCCCTTCCTCAACAGTTAGGTTAACCCCTGGCGCCGAAGAACTGGACCGATGGCCTCCGGTCTGAAGATCTCATCCTCCCATCCACGAGGTTTCGCCAAAGATGCGTCAACATCAGAGAGAGAGCGAAGGTGATCGTTGAAATGCTCCGTTCGCGACGCTGATCAATATATTAGATACAGGCAATCGGAAGCCGTTGCGCAAACTCGTGCAGATTTAAAGATACAGGGTCTATTGTACGTAGAGATATCTCACAGAGTCGTAGCAGAGTAAATAAGGTATATAAAAGTCATAAATTGCAATTTCAATTGCAAGTACATAAACGGATTGAAAATAATAAAAAAAAAAACATCTTCGATTCGAAAAACATTCTCATCGTCCATTTGATAAATCGAATCCGATCGGAGTAGTGAAAGCGAAATGATGCCGTGATCTTTAATCCGGAAGATTCTGCAAAGTCGACATCACAGATGACCGTTTATCGTTCGGAAACATGTTCAGATCACTTTCAAAAGTTGAATACGATTGAAACTTGTTGAGAAAGGTAGTTTCGCGAAATTTTATGAAGAGGTTCTTCTTCCGTTAGAGTTAGATCTCAGCGACAAGCCTCGCATTCTTTCTTCACTGTGAGGCTTGAAACTGAAGATCTCTTCTCAGACCATCGGTTTAGTCCCCGACTCCTCGATCTTGGGTCGATCGGTCTCGGCCGCTCCTTGTCGTGTTTCGTTGATTTTCATTGTTTAAATCGGAAGCAGGATTCGGAATAAAGAAACTGTAAAGTATACATATCGATTTAGGAAATAATTAGACTGTACTGTTTAGGATAGGCAATCTTAAGACGTAATCTTAAAACAATTATCGGGTTGGCCCTTTTAAATTTTTTATAAAGCATCACTAGGCGAGTCGCACCGAGAGACTAAAATACTTGTGTAAGCACTTCTGGATTCTTCTATTCTCCATGCGAGTTCCTTTTAGTACGTGGCGATACTAACATATAAAACTTACAATTAACTATGGAAACATATCAACTACACATGTTGAATAGCACGTGCTGACTGGAAACGTCTTGAGCATCTGCTCGAGTGAATTTTTAGTTTTGTACATAACGTTATGATTTAACGTGGGTCTGAAAGTAAACCGATATAGCATTTTTAGAGACATACTTTACGTATATGAACGCATACGTAAACAATCTAAAAGTCTTTTTAATTAAAAGATCTTTAATGTAAACACATAAAAACCAATGTGTACGATTTAAAAAATAATTAAGAGAGTCTATATTCGGTTGCTGAAAATCTTCACATCCCACGTTTTAGTGTTTTTTTTTTCATGTAAAACTGACACGGAAAATCAATTTTAAAAAACACCGATGTTGTGCAATATTTTCAATTTTTAGATGTATTAAGTGTTACGGCGCGTCCAAGACGAAAGCGTTATCAAAGAGTTACCGTACCTTTCATATAGATTAGAGCGCACGGAGGTCCCGGCGCGAGACACTTTTATTATAAATGACAGTATTTTTTGAATCTTTAAATGTTAGGCTTAGGATGGACACAAGGACGTGAACGAGTCGCGAACGAGAGCCTTAGCGAGACAAGAACACCACGTAAACGAGGCGCTAACGAGTCACGAATATCAATTAGCAATTCGTGAATAATCACGATCGGTTATCGCTAGCCGTGAATATTACACCTCGAGGCGCTACATGACATGGCGAGTCACGAATGAATTCAATCAGGTGCAAATGACGAATATCGAGTCTCGTGTCGTTAATGCAACAGTCACTCGCGTGAATGTCAGTCGATTCAGATCGTGAATGTCATACGTTGTGACGCTAAAATAGCGTGGCGAGTTGTGAACTTGGTGAATTGTGAATTGACGCATCTCAAGTCGTAAATCGACGTGGACAAGTCGTGAAAATGACTGAAGAGTCGCAAATATTCGAAATGCACAGTCGCAAACCTTGCACAGTGAATTTGGATGCGGGCGACTCATTAATTCAACACGTTGTGAATATTGGATGTCGTAAACGTAAACGCAAACAAACATGCAATATAAAAGCAATTCTTAAAAAAAAAAAAATCTACTAACTGAAGATGAACATGGGCGTGTCATGAATATTGAATATATCATTCGAGATTTATGAACTATCCAGTAGTGGAATATGACGTAAAATTGAACAGCTAACCGAAAGCATGAGAATCCAGACCTTTTATCGATTTCTCACCATACTTTTTGCTTGCTCATTTGTAGGTCACTACACCAATGAAAGCAAATAGCTCGGGTCAATTTTTTTACAAATAATGTATACGTACGATAATATACACAAAGTGACGGCAGACTTTTTAACAGAATGTTATATGTTCGTAACATCGCGACAATTTTGAAAAACGATGAAATAATTCTCTACAATACGATTCGTATCTAATTCACTGCGTATGAATTAAATCACATCTTATTTAAGCGAGTTGTGTGACTGTGATTATGTGAGAATGATGACAGTCTTTTCATGTCTTGTCCAAATATGAACTGATATGAAGCCAAATTAAGTCCATTGTCAGGTCAAAAAAATCAGAACGCTTTACTCGAAGATCCGATTTGTCCGTTTATCTTAGGCTGTCCAAATAGTGTTAAAAATGATGTGAAAAGGTTGTCACCGGAAGTGAATTTATAAATGAAAAGATCATTTTAGAAGGTGCACGAGATCGGACGACGCTGCCACGACACTCACTCTCAATCATAGGGCCAGGCGAGTGAGTCTCGCATGCAAATCGTCTTTACAAATAGATCTCAATCCATACTCACACGAACCACCGCAACTCAAACGAAACAAACACAATTGCTCATTGTGGTTTGCGTGAGTTTATTTCGTACGTCACGTATCTGTGGTTGATGTGAGATTATGCGCGGTGGTACGTGTGAGTTTTGAGTTTTGAGTTTCAATCGATCATCAGGAGCGACCGGATCGTTTGTTATACAGATTAATATCCATTACGTGACGTTAAAATGTCGTGTCACATTCGAGGGCGCGTATAGCGAGGGAAGTTTGATAAATTAATTCAAAAATGTATTTTTAAATAAAAGAAATATTCAAATGAACCTATCGATTAAATTTTTTAAACTATTTCAAAGTATTTTTCAAAGTATATATATATTTAAAAATATATATACATATTTACATTACTTATTCATATATATTATATATGTAATATGTATACATCGTAGTTAAAGTTAATGAGAGTATAATATAATATTTATGGAAAGTATACTCTGGGCGGTTTCGCTAATGACGTAGGCGGCCACTGACACGTCCGCCCACGTCGTCAGCTTCCCCACCTTGGGTTATCGTGTTACATACATATCATTCTTCGTATTTTAAGGTGTAATATTTCTAAGATGTGCTCCCATATATGGAACGCCAGGACAGACGACGTTCCCGACCTACGGCTTTTAATGAATTATTTTCATCGAGATTCAGGAACATTTTCATTTCAAGAACATTTTTATGAGAGTAATTCAAATCTATCCTAAATGTTACACTTTGTCATATACAGTGATATTAACGAGATGAAAACACTACTAATTCAACATACACAAATATAATGCAATGTTTGTGTAACACGTTGTGAATTAAAAAATACAATTACAAACGTGGCAGTAAGCTCCGAGAACAATATGATCAAATTATGTTTTAATATGCAAGATTAACTTGTCAAAATGAGCTTTAGAACTCATTTTAGAAATAAAACGAAACACAGCTCTTAATTGTACAATAAAGTGCTACCAACAAACACGAGATTTTTAAAACAAACTGTTGAGTTTTCAAGGCGTAAGCGGAGTTCTGAAATGTTACATTGAACTTTTAAAATTAAAACTTTGCTTAAACAGATGAAATTGTGTTTACAAAGACATTCAGTTAATAAGAGTATTTTATTTGAGGAAAGTAAAATTAAGCTCATGAAAAAAAGACACTGAAAATTCAAATAACACTAACATGAAACCATCATGTTTGTACAGTATTATGAAATGTAACATTGAACCAAGACTTAGAGTGCGTGAATATAAAACCGATTTTTTAATCAATTTCTTTAAAATATATATATTTTGCTTGCTTTTGAAGATGCATAATACTTACGAGTATACATTATTGGAATGAAATTGAAGAAAATTTTAATTTTTTCAGAAATTAGCTGTTAGGTTTGGATCTGTCGTCTCCAGCGTATCTCCCATTAGATGTAATTATGTAATATTGGATTTGAAATGTTCAGGTTGACTTCGACATAAAACATATCATTTTTTGTAGAAGATAAAGCGTATGTGATTTTAATAAGCGGGCGTTTGCTGATGCCCCCGGGGTCCGGTCCTCGCGAGGACGCGGCCCCCTCCGTGTGACGATTATTTTTGTATTCGATATTAGTGATTGTCTAAAAGATGTATACCTCTATGACGGCTGGTGCGCCGACACATTATGGCATCCCTTGCAGGGCCACTGCAACACGAATATATTATGTACGACATGGAATATATATTTAAATAAATGAATTGTAAAAGCTTCAGAGTTTCGTTTCTCACCTGTGATCCATCCACCATCATCACGCCATGTCCGTTCCCTGAATTTGCATCAAAATATTTAGTACCCAGTGTCTTGGTCTCTGCTGCGTGATTTGATATTCAATATTAACTTATGGTGCAGATACGTGGCATATAACAGTGGATATTATCCATGAAATAAAGGTTACCTCTAAAGGATGCATTCGAAATGATGATTTCCGAATAAGGGCTGAAGTAATGAACACTGCCGAGAAAATAGGCACACTCAAGTGGTAAAGTATAGGACATTTTTGTAGAATAAGAGAAGTGGTGCCCAAGAACTGAAAAGTGGAGTTTTGGCCTACCCCCTGCAAGATGGATAGCGCTGAACGTAGAAGATGAAGGATCGAGTGGGACGGAGACTCATTCGGGAGGCGTAAGTTCAACAATAAATGCACACTGGCTGATGGTGATAATAATTTATAGTGCCAGATTAAGGATATATCTATATTTCCAGTATTTACTTTGTGAGATCCGTTTCAAATATAAAATGAACAAACATTTTTTTTTATATATGGATCACGTTGAGCACTGTTTATTTATTAACATACTTTAAGACCGTGGCTTGACTTTCAATGATAGCTTCTTCAGTTCCTCATATTAATTTTCCATTTGTGAATAACTGTAAATAAGCTCATTTAATTCGTTTTTAAGCAAATGAATATATAGTGCTCAACATGATAAAAAAATGTACATTTATTCGATATAAATCATTATTGAATTTTTGTACACATTCGATAAACGTATAATTCAGTACAAAAATACTGGTAAATAAGTATCGTTGAAGTAAAGTGCCCCGAAGGGAAAAAATATTTTTTCTCAATAAAAGATTTTTCAACTTTTATTCCAGGCATTGAAATTCAGTTCAACATCTTATCCTCCCAAACATTATAAATACACAGCGCTGTATTCCACCGCTAAGGCAAATGATTCCACAAATTATTTATAGATTTTCAGGATGAGGAAGGAATAATTGAGTAAGTTTATAGGTTCATTGGGGGCCACAGTTATCGATGGATAATACGATTCAAAACTTAAAAAAACTTAAAATACAGTAAAAACATTTATTAAAATTAAATATATTATAAAAGACTACAGTAACACTTTTAATTAATCCTATGAATCATTAGAGTAACCTCAATTTGTCTTTATACTTAAGTGCAAAAATATTAAAAAATATAATCTTATAATATAAGGATGGTATGGTCATATTTAAATGGTATTTATTGGCAGTACTCGTTATCGTATACTTATCAGTTAATATTTGAAACAATAAAAACTATCGAATACTTTATTCACACTGTAAGATATTATTTTGGTTAGACGCTACCAGGTGGTGTGGGTGTTTTCGTATTTATAGTTAAAGTTGACTCATATTCACAGTTGTTGTTTATTTATGAAACAAAAATATATACGGTTAAAAATACTTGAGTATTACAGTTATTGGTGAAAATGCGTAGTTTCTCGTTTAGTTAGAAGACAAGTAAGTAAGAGGGGGTGAAAATAATAAAAAATAATTTTAAAATATGAAGCATAGAAATGCGCGCCGATCAACTTTATAACACAAAAAAGTACCTTTTTTTGCGAAACTTGTAATATTGAATGTACGAGATAATTTTAATAATATTTATTTTTATTATATGCTACCTTGGTATGGTGTTAATCGATGAGCTTGTTAAGTCATTTCCGTTTCCAAAACATTCACAAACGGTCGTTAAAACGGTCACCAGGAATAGTTTTTAACCATTAAAAATGCGAATCTTTCCAATTCAACTCGGCACATGATTGAACGAGTATACGTGTGAGTCAAATGTATAGAATATTTAAGAAAATTTCATTTGATTTCTAGACAATAATAACTCAGCTAGATGGTTTTTCCTCCTGCATACATATTATGAATGATGTGAATTATGTTCCTTTAATTTAATATTTCATTCGACAAACAGTAAGACACATGTCATTTATTGAAAAATCGGTATATTCTCTAGTTTTGTGTAATTTTATCCAAAAAACAAATTCCAATACATATAAAATATCAACTAGCGCCACTTAGACAGAAAATAATCGAAAACCAAAAATAAAAACGTTTTTTTATTATAAAATTTATAAAAAATATATTTATCTGATATACACTTACGTCATTTTTATTTCTGGTAATTAATTAATTTAAAAAAGCATATTATCTAGTTTATAGTAATACATGTATTTGAGACGTGGTCATACAGAATAATTCTCGGAATTTCCTGGAGAGACTACGTCACAAACATTGAGGCTCTCAGCACAATCAAGGAAGATGGGCATCTAGTAAGAACCATCTCAGAGAGGCTATCAATCACATCATGCGCCACGATGGTCTTCTTCGCAACATTATGGAAGGGATGGTTGAGGGTTGAAACTGCAAATACGACCTGGACGGGAGTATTTGCAGCAAGTGTTCGAGGACATGAGTTGTAGCTCTTATGCTGAGCTAGAGAACGGAGATCGAGATGCAAGATTTTGTTGTTGCAAACCAATTCACCGGATTTATACTACGAAAAAGTAACAAATTTCAAAACAAAATATATAATTTCATACAATTTTAGCGCTAATGTTTTTTAGCACATAGTGCTTTCAATGTTTACACCGAGTGGCTTATGTACGTGCATAATTTATAAGCGGATGAACAAAAATACATGATCCTTATATGATGTAAGTTTGTACGTGAGCTTAAATTATTGTGTCTCTTGTAAATGCTAAACAAAAAATTAAGTATTCAAATACTGTTGACATATTTATTGTAAAGCTTTCAAAATTGTACCAAAATGTGAGTGTTTTGTCGATACATTGATTGAAACTCTCAAATCAAATAATTGAATGACATTTCTCGTACATCAAAACGATTTGATTTAAATATTGTATTGGAATTTGTATAATTTAATATTGAGTGCGAACACAGGTTCTGGATACTTCTTCATCGTTTCTTCTTCATCTAGAAGAGTTCTGGAAACTCGTAGGTTCCTCCGAAGACGATAATGTTTGTTATTCTTTCCACAATGAGGAACATGAACGGTTTGTTTGCCACAAACTTGGGTGGGGTGTTTCTGTTGCTCAGATCTCCAGCTGAAAAAAAAAACAGAACAAAAAACGTGAATTGAGACTCCATGTTCAACAGAATTTATGACAAGTCGAGACTTATTTTCTCATATTGTTTATGTATTGTCACTATTGGATCTCTGACGTCAATAACTAATGTCTAGCTAAGCTATTTCTTTGCGGACCTTTAGTAACTGGCTCAACTCCCGTGACACATAAAGTAAGCTGTATTACATAATGTAAATTAAACTTTATTAGCTTATATACAGTGTGATAAACGGTTGCTTAATGTCCAAGCAATTTTTTCAAATCTAACAAAACAATAAACATATCAGTAAGATAAAAAAATATTTATAGAAAATGGATAGATACAAATAAAAACTTCTTTAAATTATTGTTGAAAACTACAAATAATTAAATTAAATTTCATAATATATTTGACTTGTATCGCACCCCTGGGAACTATACGACCAAAATCCACGGTTTCAAGCATAAATACTGAGCTGGTACATGGTAATTAAAATAATATTTTTTTTACCGAGGAATTATTTACAGAGTACTTTCTCGCTATACAAGTAACGGGCTTTGGTGAGCAACACCAAACGAGGGTTTAAAAGTTACTACTAACGGACGTCAAAATTTGGACTTTTTTACTTCTTCGCCGAAGGTCTCCACGTGTACAGAAAAGGCATGGTAGTTGGACTCCGTAGCGATGAGGCAGACGTATCTAACCGGTACAGGTTTCTGTTGAATTATGCTAAAGAACCTTTACATATTCAAATCTAATATTGGGTACTGCCACAGAACTTGTTCAGCGTCCTGCAAGGAGCTACCATGGGCAGTCTGGACTATCAACGAGGCTAACCATGAAAAATTTAGCCTTAAAATTGCCGTGACCAGTCATGCATTGACTAGTCCAATGGTTTGGAATAAGCCAACGCATCTCCATTTTATCGAGGACGGAAGGAAAATAGGAATATATCTGTCTACCCTTGAACGAGGTCGACTATCTGCTCTCTTTTTTCATAGATTCAATATCCATTAAACTAGTATAAATACATTATATTACATCATCATTCGTTCAACATCTTTGGTTTAAATTAATTTTGGTATTCAATGTCCTGTAACCACAATCAATTCAATAGACTCAAACTACGTTTGATTCCGTAGGAAATGCTTAAAAGTCTATTGTAGGGTCCCATAAAAGTGCCTTAAAGCAAAAAGACTCAAACCACTCCTCTCTCAAAAAAAGGGGAGTTATTACGTCGCGTGAAGCAGGATGAGGAGCAGTGCAGCAGACAAAGACTTTATCGTAGAAGCACAGATTATATTTACTTTAAAAACATTACAAGCTTTCGACCACGTGGGTTGACATGCTACGTGGCTGCAATGCGGACCCTGCTTCGCCAAAGGGTGGGGACCAACTGCCGTGTGGGCTCGCCGGCGCTACAGATCTCGCTCAGCGCCACGAGCGGTGATGTTCTTAACTAATACACCTGTTAGCGGAACCTTCGGCACGGCGCACCTAGATGCACGACAAGCGACCCGAAATAAAGAGACGAAAGATCGTATATGGAGGCTTTCGGTAACAATAAGCAAGGGCTACATCATGCTGATTTCAACAGATATAACTATAAACGATCACTTTCTTTAGCTCTTCCTATATTTCAGCGCATGATTTCCCCTCTTATACAATCTGTGTTTTTTTTTTCAGGAAACAAACCAACAATATAATCATCTCGTGAATTCATCGACGTACACCATAACTACACATAATATTTATTTTCACAAGAGGTGTTAAACTGTTTCGGCTGAGAGTTAAAATAAAATAATGCGTTATTCACCTGTTACTGCTGCAGCCACGGTTCCTTCTTCCGTGACCTCTATGGTGGCCTTGTGGATGACCTTGGAGAGGAAGAGACCCTGACCAGGGGCCATGACTTCCAGGTTAGCATCATTCTCGTCGAACAGCTGGTAGATGCCCATCTGAAACAGCATTTTTCGTTGAAAAACTGAAAACAAAGCTTGATTTATTTGAAAATTTTCACGTAACGCACACTAGGTATGATGTGGCTGAACTTAAATTTGGACCAGTACCTCAAAAAAATCAAATCAAATTATATCAAAAATTTTTTTTTTTTTAAATAAATAAAATTGATGAGTCCAGCGACAATAGCCCATCGCAAGTACGGTACTCGTTAGATCACCAAAGTCAAGCAAAATTGTCACCGTCTTTTTTTTACCGCACGTCACTGGTCAGGTTGAGTCCGCTTTTTAGGACCGAAACCAGACTTTGGGAGCGTCGAAATACTCATCCCTTAAAATAATATGATTTACAAATAATCTGAAAATATGTCTCGGATATTAAATCTACTGTCTCTTCAAGTTCTTAGGTTTCTGCCTTAGAGGTTATCAGGTACCATATATGTTTCCAGGAGGACCTTCGGATGCAGATATGTCTTTGGACGAGACGCGGTCAGTGGCAACGGAGACACTTGAGAGGCGGTAATTTATCATAGCCATATGTTACAGATTTGGAACGGATATGGAAAGAAAGAAATATGAATAACAATATATAGGTATGATAATAAAGCGAGGAACTGTACTTACGTCGTTGATCACCTTGTTCAAGGTGAGGTCTGTGGTAACGCTGAACCTGGGCAGGTAGACGTCCACAGCATCGTCAGGATACTCATCAGCTGCGTCAGTGAGAGTCTGTAGGATCTCCTTAATGTCATACTTCTCGAAGAGGGCATACGTCTCACTAAGAGGAATGTTGTAGTGAGGCAGCACGACAATCATCGAAAGGCGATTCTCCTACAAAACAAAAATAAAAGTATTCAAATAAAAAACGTGCATACAATTTGCATAATTATAAAGAAGTTAATCATAGTGGAGAGGTACAAAAAATTCAACATCAAACAGTAACACAAAGGACAACAAACTGAACCCAAAGAAGTCAAATGTACAACAAATGGATAGAGAACGGACAAAACAATTACAATAAAGTGTTGTGCATATGAACATAAAGGAAGAAAACCTTTGGTGAATGTCAACTGATACAAAAATACATTGTAATGTGCAAAACGTACAAGACAACAAAATGTACTAAAGTGATATGTTGATTGAAAGAAAACCCAATAGATATTACTGAAGTGCATCATTTTTTACTTGTTATATCAGAAAGATTGGTAGTATGAAACTGTTGACTCCATACGATATAAAACAAATAACATAGTAAATAATAATTATTACATTATTGTCAATGGAACAGAGACAAAAAAATCGGGATTCGAACATGCGACTGCACGCACAGAATTCAAAGCTTTAGCAACCTTGCCTCCTTCTTAAAATCTCTGTAAGCTAAAGATCTACTTAGATTACGCGATTGATTACATTTTGAAATTTTAGATATCATTATTCCAGCTCGTGTTTTAGTGTAGTTAATATTTTTTTATTGCTAATTCTCGCAAATTTAGTGACTGTTGTAAAAACATGGGTTGGACAAATAAAAAGTGTTGCTTTCCAGTTTGTGGTTTGGTCGAGATTCAGTAGCATTAACTGAATAATACTCGTAGTTTGATTGGTTAAATAAAAACTTAACCAACGTATTAGAAGAAGAACTCCAAAAGCGAATGCTACCGAAATAATGAGCACACTTGAGTAGCAATAGGCTGGATATATTTGCCGAAGTGCCTATGGTCGATGGGGTAGAAGAGTGTTAGAGTCGCGCTGAACATCTGGGAAACGAAGAATTGGACAACCATACAAGATTGACTGACGACACCAGATGAATAGCGCGAGAAGTCTGGATGCATAAGGCAGACGATCGAGAAAGAAGACTAATGGGGAAGGTCTACGTTCAACGATGTACGAACACAGGCTGATGATGATGATGCCTTTTATGTATAAAGTATTCATGTGGTGATGGACCCGCCTCCTGTGCACCAAACACTACTGAAAATCAATGAAGAGGTGCATTGCTTAATATTTGGAAATGATAGAAGGTCATAAAAGTTTTTGTTATCATTTTTGGCTTCATCTGCACCTTTCCATCAGCAGCTGGGCAATCTCCAGAGTCATCCAGGTCATTTGAGCATCCTTCCTGAATACCAAAAATAAATAATCAAATTAAAAGCTAACCCTCACTTCGATTGCACAATAATTCGAATGCAAAAATTTAATGTGTTATTTTTTGAACTATTTTTAGTTGCGTTGCGAGTCGCAATCGAAAGAAGTGATTTTTTAAATAAAAATTGAATGAAAAAACTAATTCCTCCCGAAAACATGAGAAGAAAATGCCGTTTATTTTCCCTAATTTTATTAGGAACAACTGAAAATCAAGGTCCTTTTATCCCTTTCAAAACCTGTATGAACAAAAATCGAATTCATCATTTTGCCTCTGAAAATTTGTAGATTACGACAAATATTATCAAAAAGACTTGCTCTTCTTTTGTGTAGCCGGAATGTGAATTAAAAAAAATATATGTTGACATAACAGGACAAACTAAAACCATGTGTTAGGTTCATAAATCAGGCTGTAACATGCGCTGATACGAGTACAAGTAGTTATGATTAGAAATCGGGAGTTTCATATTATATTTTCACTGTGTACTAAATTTTTGAGAATAAATTTGATGAAGATTTCTAAGACCTAAAGATTATAGATAAAGGGACTGTAATTAGAAAACATATTATCCCGATGCTGCTAATTTGATGTAGGATATATCAGGACAAGTTTGAATATGGTGTTGTGTGCTACAATAGTGCACTTGGGCGTGTAATGCGGAAAAGAAAATTAAATGAAAAGAGTTAAATACCTTTCCGTATGGCAGTTCCACGACGTGTGCTTTGAAGTTGATCATGTTGGAGTAAGGATAAGGGCCTCTCTGGTACATCATATTAACTTGACCGATGGGTCTGTTCTTTTCGTTGTAGAAGGCTTCTGTTTTGGTTAGCGTCGAGTTGAAGGGCATCTTCCACTGCCCCTTGAAGAAGATTGCATTCGTCATGATCATTTTGCTGTTCTTGATATCGTCTGCAAAAAACACCAAGCACTATTAAAAAATACCATTTCACCACACTTACATTATACTTAACTCTGATTTCCATGTTCTGCAGCTGACAACGATTTTTTCTGTGAGTAAGAAGTGTCCGGAAAATTTCCAAAAATAAATTCGGTTGACACTTTGCTGAACGTACATTTGGCCGAATGAAAGCTTGGATCGAATACAAATTTGGCCGAATTATTTTAGTAAATGTTTTTTTTTATAGATTCAAATTAAAAAAACAATATATTTAATAAAATCGATTAAAAATTATTGCATTTATATATAAGAATTAAAATGTTTGGTGATTGCTAACATAACATTAAGGTTATCAACTAACAATACTTGGTGAAACTGTACTTCAATACTTATTGAAGATGACCGAAAAATGTAATCATTTAAAATAAGTGTGAATTAAAATTAAATATTTTTAATTTTTTAATTAAAATTAATTTAAAATTATAATTGCTAAGATAATAAAAAATGTTAAGATGTGTATAATAGTAAATAGCTAATATAAATTATAGAATAATAAATAATTCGCCCGAACGTCTATTTTTCTAAATGTTGGTTTCACTAAAAATATCTAATGTCTGTTTAAGCTAACTTTTATTTCGTCAAATGTCCGTTCGGTCAAATATTATTTCGGCCAAATTTCCGTATGGCTAAAGTTCCGTCAAATTTTCGATAGACATGTAAGGTCTGTTCTAAGATTCCACAAGTCTTTATTTGCGTTGTACGAGAATACTGAGAATCGCATTGGCTTAAAATACAATAACTTATCACATATAAAAGTATTTTATTTTTATACTTATACCTGTATTTTGGGCGTGCAAAGTTTTACTACGAAGAAGATACGGAAATATATAACCTTTTTTATATCCTTTTGGATTTTGAAATATTTATTTGAATATTATTTTATAATTTCAATATTCTAATCTAATTTTATAGATCATTGACTATATTAAAATATTATAAGTAATTAAATATACATATACTTTACATAAAATTCTTTAAACTAGTCAATTAATTCAGAAAAAATATCGGCAGGAGCGGGATGCGAACCGTGGACCTTTGGAACCAACCATTTTGCCCAGGTATTTATACCGCTCGGCCACCGTGGCCATTTCTTCCGCCTGAGCTGACTCGTCTTGGAACTTCTATATATGTCATTGTTATCATCGTATGATAGATGTCGCTATAGTATATAATCAAAGTATGTATATTTTATATTTTTTATTATTCAATCAGACTGCATTTATTCACAAGCTTAGTATTATTACTTTCCGACAGTCTATTTATTTTAGTAAGTACCACTCGGGTCTTGAACCGAACTATAGATTGAATGGATGAGAAATGACTACTTATAATTCCGACGCGGACTTTATAACCAATAATTTTACCTGTGTTACTGATGAATAATTTTACCTGCTTGATATTGTCTCAAGGTGACATTTTATATGTATTTTTAAATATTCATTACAATATTATTTTATTATTTCAATATTCTAATCTACTTTTATAGATCGTTGGCTATATTACAATATTATAAGTAATAAAACATACATATAGTATGCATAAAATTATTAACACGAGTCAATTCATTCAGAAAAAATATCGGCAGGAGCGGGATGCGAACCGCGGACCTTTGGAACCAACCATTTCGGTCCAAAGGTATTTATATTTAATTACTTTTTATATCCATTAATCGTTTTTTTTTAGTTAGGTTAGGTTTGAAAATATTACTTTAGGTTAGTTAAGATGGTGATACTAAGGTGATGCAGTCCAACCATGATGAAACCAAGAAGTATAAAGAAACCACAGAGACCATCACCTTCTCGAACGATCTGCGTGATCTTTCCCTGGGTGGCTTTTTGAATGTGATCGTTGATCATTCGCGCGGTGTTTGGTCTGCTGAAGTCAGTTAGGATCAGCTCAGTCTCGTAAACGTTTTTCATAAGATTTGTATACTCGGGGCTGATCTGTAACATCACAAATAATACACCACGTATATTCACAATATTTCTTTTCTTCTCTTGAAAGAATTAAACGTTCCATACACATATGGCAATTATCTTTTCACTTACAGAAACATTACAAATTAAAAAAAATTCAAATCGTTACTAAAGTATAATCAAAATCAATATACAAATATAGGAACTTATGATTAAGTACTAAGAATTAAACAATAAAGAAAAGCAACAGAAGGTCCCAATGATCATCAAACAGACGACGCCAACAAATTAATCCTCCAAAGAAACTCGTAGAGTTCATGCCTGAATTGGGCCTTCCTTATGTGAAATATATCAACATCTGAGGCGATTTGGTTGAAAAGTGTGATCCCTCTCTCAAGAGGCATAGTCTCTGGCAGGTAAGTGTTATTCTTTGGAGGAGCGTACAATCTGTGCCTCCTTATTCTGAGATTTTTATTGGGGACATATAAAACGATTTTCAACAAAATTTCAGGGTTCCCCAACACGCCACGCAAAAGCCGGAAGTATTGCATACATAAGCACACATGCCTTCTTGTCTTCAAGTCAATGTACTCCAACATACCTTTTATGAAGTTAGTTGGATACAGCCACGGATAGTATCCATACACCCTCATGTAGAGAGACCTCAGAAATTTCTTCCGTACCCTCTCCAACATGAGGCTATATTTCAACTCATGGGATGCCCAAATGATAGACCTGCTCTCGAGTATGCTACGTACCAATGAGTTAAACACACTACCATCGCGTGTGTGCTCGTGAAAACCCCGCCACTTCAAAAAACAAAACCAAGCATCTTAAGTGCCTATCTTCGAGCTCGCAGTCAGTTCATTTCAGTCTTACTGAAATGGGACTTTTAAGTGGGCTTTCAGTACACCTCGATTTTTTCGCATACTTTTGTCAATAAAATGGTTGATTTCTTGTATATTTATGTCAAATACTTTGGTACATTATGTTTATGGATATTTATATTTTTATTTTATTGTTGTGTTCAATAGTTTCCCAACGTTTCTTCTTCTAATTTTTTCGACTGTGACGTCAACCTCGACACAAGTTGGGACTAGGAGTGATTCCCTTGGACCGCTCTTCTTGTTCGTGGAAAAAAAGTATCAAGGGCATTTAACTAGCGTATCTCGTAGTTATAAGATACTTTTTGTTTGACCATATAGTAACAGTGACGAATATTGTGTACGTAATCCCATAATTTGGTCAATTTTCTACCTGAACATCGTAGTTTTCACTCAATTTCGTTTGATAAAGTTCTCTAACACATGAATCCTACAGCCGTTACAACGGAAAAAATTACCAAATAACCTTGCGATTTATTTTATTTTCGGTTAAATTATTTTCACCAAAATGAAAATTTCATGTTTTTCACTGTAAAATTTTGCTAGACGTGACTCTGTAAGGACGAGTGTGACCAAATGCTATCAAAGAAATGTTTTTAATAAAGCATTGTGTGTTTTTTATAGGCGTATCAGATTACATGTTGATTAAATATATCTTAAAAATATATATTGATATCCTCCTCTTCCATTTAAGACATCGATTTACTGGATGAAGGATGCAGGATCAGGTTCACATTATAAACAACTTGTTTCTGTTTCATGATACATGTTTATTGTCACAAACTTCACCCGTTAAAGGGCCGCCCTTAGGGACGGTCCTACCACGAGGACGGGTGAGTTGCGACTACCTGCCCGCTCTCACATTTCGGTGGTACCAACCCCATCAAAGACGGAAAACCGCGACAAACGATCTTAACCTAAGCTTAAGATCGCTCGCTGACACGCTACATATGAGAACAAGAAAAACACAAACATATAAAAATAAGAAACACAGCAAGAAAAACACAAACATAGAAAGAAAAAAGAAACAGCAATAAAAAAAACACAAACATAAAAATAAAAGAAATAGGGCATGAAAAACAAAAAAAAACACAAAGAAAATTTGTCCACATCACACTTGGCGGGTTGTACTACCGCATCACTTAAAAATTTGACTGATCGCAAACACCATTAGCACTTTTTACATCACTTGTTTACTACGGAACTGGCTTTACGAATGACGCCATTTTTGACGGCTGGCGTGGTTTCCGCGCGGTCCGCAATGTCTCTCGTTGGCGCTCGAGGGTGATGATGCTCTTCTTTATCTTGATGAACCCACGTGGTGGTCTTCTGGCTCCTCTGCGCTCCAGCAGGACGGCGCCTGGAGATTCAGGGTCTCGGCCAACTCACGTGATTGTCCGCGAAACTCTCCTCCTCCAAGCATGAGGTCATCTTGAGGTTCCGGTTCCGGACTAACCTGCTCGGTTATCCGCGATACCGCCTCCAAGCATGAGGTCATCTTGAGGTTCCGGACTAACCTACTGGGTTTCCGGCTCCAGACTAACCATCCCGGTTATCTGCGATTCAGTTTCCGGCCCAATCCACGCGGCCGCCTCGCGACACCTTTTCCACTCCAGCATGGCGACATCTAGAGGTTCAGGTCCTGGATCCACCCACGCGATTTCGTCAAAACATATCCCTTCATCAAATCACGATCCCCGGCCCAGTGTTGGTATTGGGGCACGGCGTCTACGCGCGCCGCCATCTTGGTTTCCGTGATGCTTGGCTTGGTGACGCCATTTTGAAAGCGTGACTTCGCTGGGCTTCTATGTAACTCCCAGGGCGATGTGGCTTCTCGTATGCTCAGAAAAGCGTACCTAATCTCTGCATCCCTCAGTTGTGAAGATGGGCGCCACTCGGGTCTCTCTCCCGAGATGCCTGCGATGATCCGCAAGGCCGTGGATTCGTGGAACTTTGCGTAGCTCCAATGCCTCACGCGTTGGGCGACAATTGATATCCTCCTCTTCCATTTAGGGACATCGATTTACTGGATGAAGGATGCAGGATCAGGTTCACATTATAAACAACTTGTTTCTGTTTCACGATACATGTTTATTGTCACAAACGTCACCCGTTAAAGGGCCTTCCTTAGGGACGGTCCTACCACGAGGACGGGTGAGTTGCGACTACCTGCCCGCTCTCACATTTCGGTGGTACCAACCGCCAAGATGACAGTTCTACCAACTGACAATGGGCCAACTGTCATAACAATTATTTTTGGCGTATGCAAACACCGTTTAACATTCGATGTAGATGTCACGCAAGCGAACCAAAATAATAGACAAAAGATCGTTTGTTGAGGCTTTACGGCATCTGCCTTAAGGAGCTATATCAAGCTGATATCAATTATATATAAAAAAACTGTCGTCTTTGGCGCTTCAATAAAGTAACTAAAATATAATAATTTAGCCCTTTGGTATGACTGTGAATTAAATATTTATAAATGACAAATGACTTACTCTGACTTTGCTGTCGCTGAAGATGGTGTTGACAGTTTCCAACTCGACAGTGTCTGTTTTGACAGTGAACGAACGGTCAATATAACTGAAGGCATTCCTTAGTGATTCTCTCCGCACAGGATGCCGTAGAGTCCTGTTCATCTCCAGCAGGGTATATCCTTCAGCTCCTTCACTCATGACGGTCAACATGGCCCATACTGAGAATGGACTCATCACGAGACTCTTTCCCTCACCTGTAGCTAAAGCAGAACGCTGAAAAAAAAAACAACAAAAACAGTCAAAATACAACGTTCATTAGCTCAAACGAAATCCTTCTAACTAGCAAGAACCTTGACTGGCGGAAATCCCTGAACAGACTAAGAACTGGAGTCAGTAGAAAAATGGACAACCTCGAGCGGTGGAGTGTTTCGGCAGGGAGTGTGACTGTGGAGACCTGTAGAACGCCTCACAACTATGATCCTGCCCCATTTGCCTGACTAGCTGCACATACCAAGATGTAATGCTGGGCAGCATTGATGTTGACAGATATTGCCCCGAAACAATTTAATGTCTCTGACACGAAGAATACACCGTTGTAACATATATATTGGGAATGGACAGAACATTATGAAAGTAATGCACATTTTTTGTGAAGAATTAATTAATTGAATGGACCCGTACGAAAACTTAAAATTATTCAAATTACATTCCCCCTGCATCAATACAGACACGTGTCTGCTACGGTCACTGAAACAATCAGTCATTGTTAGCAAGCTAAGAGCTGATGAAGTCTTCAGTGAAGGTCTCGTTTTTGTTTTAAATAGCTAAAATATAAGTAGACATTATGCATGTTATGTGCATTTACATAGTAATAAGATTTTTAATTAACATGTAAATAATATATGGGAACTCTACCTTTTTAACGTTGTCAACGAATTACTGTTTATTTTTGTCTAGATTGCGAATTACGATTGTTGCAAGAAAGGCTTAGAACGCTGTGTTGATAAGGTAATTATTTTATATTACGAGTAATAACACAAACAATAAGACAATTGCTTGTATTTCAAGTAAAAATGATGAAATAACAATTAAATGTAATGATTTTCGAGTTTTATATGACGACTTTATACAAAACATTTGAGTATGTTAGTACTTTGCAAGTGTTACAAAATGACACTTACGAGTAATAATTCTGTGCAGAAATTATCTGCACCAACGCTGACTTCTTGCACATCAAGCGCGGTTTGTCGTGGCAGGTTTTGTTGTGACAGGACGGATCCTACCAACACCGAGAAGACCATCAGGCCAAGTGACGATCCTGAAAAAGAAGAACATGTCAGCAAACTGTCAATGGCATTACCAGGCTGAAATATTGTCCTGACTAACAGGCTGAATCTAGATCAGTAAATTATCAAATTCATACTTATACTTCAAAACATTTGTTTGGAACATCTTGATGTACGGCTGTGAGACATGGTGCTTATCTGATAGTGATAAAAAAAGACTAGAGGCCTTTGAGATGTGGTCGTACAGAAGAATTTTCGGAATTTCCTGGAGAGACCACGTCACGAAGAATGAGGTTCTCAGGATAATTAAGGAAGATAGGCACCTAGTAAGAACCATCTCAGAGAGGCGAGCCCGATGGATCGGTTATATCATGCGCCACGATGGTCTTCTTCACGACATTGTGGAGGAGATGGTTGAGGGTAGAAACTGTAGAGAGTGCCCTAGACGGGAGTAATTGCAGCAAGTATTCGAGGACATGAGTTGTAGCTCTTATGTTGATCTGAAGAGGTTTGCAATTCTGTTGCTGCAAACCAATCCACCGGATTGATAATACGAAGAAGACTGATACTTTGCAAAGTTCTGGCATCAGATTTCGTAATTAGCGAGGGGAGGTACTGCGACGTTTGAGTGGCTGCGATCCACGAGACTTATCCCTTTATAAGCCGCAGTAACGCCAGTGATGCATTCGGTGTGTCGGTGACCTCGCTCAAAATTTGCCGGGATTGAGTTGGTTCTTGTCAGAACCGCTCATCCTGGCGTTGGAATACCTTCAAGGGCATTTTAATATCCAATGTCTTCTGTCATCTCAAGTATTAACTTTACGAATTTCTCACTGTAATAACAAGTAGTTTTAGATCAAATCGTGGTAGCAGTTCACGAAGGCTTCTCAAAAGATGGCGTAAGCTTATGGCAATACAGAAGACATTTCCGATTCACACGTACTACACATATTTACACTTATTTAATGATTCGTTTTTTAACATAGTCAAATAAATAATAAAAAAAAACATAGTAAGAGACGCAAATAAAAAATATAGAAGTCTATTCTATGCCGCCCTCGTTAACCGTTCAGGAAGGAAATGGAAATGGCAGAGACTCCCAGGCGACACAAAAACACGTCACTGTCACTGTCACTGTCACTGTCACTGTCACTGTCACTGTCACTGTCACTGTCACTGTCACTGTCACTGTCACTGTCACTGTCACTGACACTGACACTGACACTGACACTGACACTGACACTGACACTGACACTGACACTGACACTGACACTGACACTGACACTGACACTGACACTGACACTGACACTGACACTGACACTGACACTGACACTGACACTGACACTGACACTGACACTGACACTGACACTGGTTATCTCTCAGAACAGTAAAAATAATCAAATTGACATTTCCCTGTGTTGATTTTGTACAACAGTTAGCAAAGTGGATTTAAGTCCAAACAGGTTCTCGAGTCTCCGACGAAATAAATAAAAACATTGACTAACGAGTTACCAAGTCTTGAATCTAGATTCAACGAGCGGCTGGTAGCAAATCGAGGCCTCACAGACGAGGTCAGCCCCACTGACAATGCGATACGAAAACATCTTCAGGAAATTCGTTCCAAAACAATCGGAGATGTCCCCATCGACCTCAAGTGTACTATGTAAGTTTTTGTAACACTTTAACGTTCTCTAGCGCCTAAACCGTTCATTTGACAAAAAAAAATCCTGCCGTTAGATCGTAGAAAAAATATTTCTTTATATTTTTATGGTCGGGTTTTTTTTCTTAAAGTGTAACCAAAGACGATTTGATTACAATATTGGAAGCTGTTGTTAAGCAATATTAGAAGCTGACCAAAACATGGAAGAGTTAAACACTTGTGTATTTGTCCACGAATCATTGGTTGAGTTGAGCCAATCATTAAGACCAAATGGCGTAGGCCTCAGTAGCGTCGGATTAATCATCCAATCTGTTCAAATATTAAGGTTAACGAATCATTCAAAAATATGTCTCAGATACTATAGGAGTGACAATATGTGGTGCACATATGCTCCAAATATGAAGAAAACGTGGAAAGCAGAAAACCTTAATAATAATTAATTTTTTGTGTGCTCGAAGAAACCTTGACGCAGATCCCGTTGGCTTGATTTTTTTTTGACCTTCAATGCGCAATAATTGTTTTCAACTGGTACGGAGAATTGGGGTTCTTTCTTCCTGACGAAGGGATTAATGGTAGAAATGTTTTGTTCATATTTCTACAAAATATTTGTGAAATGTAACTTTAAACGACTTTTTTTGTGTTTGTTAACGAAAATATTTTAAAAGCGCGAATCTTTCAAAAGTTATAGACTTTTAAAAAATTATTAAAAAAATCGCGCGCGAACCCAAAAATTTGCAATCAGCATAAAACAATGCCCGCATACAAATGTGTTAATCAGGCCATTTATACCTCGTGAACTTAGAGTATTATTTCCATTAGATAATCCCGATCATAACATAGTTTTATCTAGGATTAGTGGCGTAGTGGCCAAAGAATAAACATAAATAAATTTAATTTTAAAAGCTTGAAATCTAAGCATTAACCAAAACAGTTTTTTTCGTTATGTAAACACATACAAGAGGATAATGACATATGGTAATAGTAATTCTGAAGTCTCATATGTGGAATTCTATGACGCTTACCATGGTACATATGACTAAGCGCTGCATGTGGAGTGTTGATTCGTTAACGTCATAGACTACAGCCCGAGATTCACGAATCATCCTTTACTATTACAGGAATTTAATATGAATGGATGGTCTTTACGGGTCGACTTTCGTCTACCACCAATTTTGATAAATAGGCTATGACTGGCATTTTACGGGTCAAGGATCAAATTCACACCAACCGGGGGTAATTTTAGTGCTCAGAAATCGATTAAAAATCGTTTTTTTATTTATTTTAAATCTCTGTAGGGGATCGAACCCACGACCTTTGGCTTTCAAAGCAAACGCTTTGACCATTGAGCTATACCTGCATGCGGCCATTTATACCAAAAGTATAAATTTCTGAATTTAATTTAGCACAACATATTTTAAAAAGATGGTTGAATATTTTGTGTATCTTGATACCGTTTCAATGGTAATGAGAAACTAAATTTATTAATTGGAGTAATTTTTTACGTTTTTCTGTTGTGTATTTTTTTACTTAGAAACATCTGTATTTTCGGAAGGTCATAGAGGAGAGTGTTGTACCTACATACGTGATAAGTAAGTTTTTTTTTTTTTTTATTAAATTATGCGTCTTTAATTGACTTGAGCCGCTCTTAAGGACCATATGATTTAGGCCTCGTTAACCTCTCCTCCCCGGTGATGTCTATCGACTACACATTGCTTGTAATAACTTAAATATCTCTGTACATATAATACACACAGGGTTCAGATTTTAGGTATTCCTCCTTAATACATTTACGTATTGAACAATTTTTTTTTTTTATAATAATAGGCACTCATCGGGAGCAGGAAATATTTTTCTAAAATCCGGAATAAATTCACCACTACAATCAAGACGCGTCAACTGTCATGAATCATTCGAAGCGTGTGCGAAAATAAAATTTAAAAATACCCAGATGAGGCGGCATCTATACTCCTCACTCTCGCTGACGTACTAATATGAGTGAGCGAGACGGGAAACCTCAGTTGGTCACCTAGTTCGAAGTGATATCGGCACATCGATATATCGACAGGCTGAGTAATGTTAGTATCTCTCGGAAGTTCACGCGAGAAGGTGCGTCTGGCCGTTTGAGGTCTTCGTCTGATGTTTTTCATGTTTTTAGCTATTAAATGTCAATTATTACTGCTTATTGACATCAACTATTGTAAAATTAAGCGATATCTTTGAATATTTTAATTTTTTCGAATTTCTACTCATTTTATTCACTTTAAATCAGAATGTGTAATGAGTTGACACCATCGGAACGCGCGGAAGTTTTTAGCATCGTAAAGCGAGGGTTAACATCGAGAAGATTATCTCTTTAAACATGCTTATAAACAAACATTCAAATATGCTTGATGGATTTCCGAGTGCAGCGGCTTGATACAAAGTCAGCTGAGACCATACGATATGTTACGTATATGGAGAGGCTTTCCAGATATGAAGCGGATATGGGGCCTTAGAAAATCAAATCGTTTATTTAAAAAAAATTACATTTCAACAGAACAGATGTTCCAAATTTACGATGGGAAATGAAGAATAAAAGTACATACCTTTCCTCTAGAATCTTTGCTATTTTAATATTAGGTCGCGGCCGGGTTTTTCTGAGGCCGAAGGTTTCGCTTACAGAAGAGGCTTCTTCAACCAAGTTATAATTAAAAAACTTACCCTGGGGCTGCTGGAGCGGAAACGATACCCCACCGTAAACACAGTAACCTTAACGGTAACGCGAATTGTGTTAACTCAGTCTCTATTTACGCGGTATTCTCTTAAGGTACACTTCGATCAAAAGAACATAGAATTAGAGCAGCAGCAAGAATGTTTATTTAGTGCAACCGATTTCGTTTTAACTTGTTAACCCTGCGTTGTAGACAGTTTTCAGCTAAGTAAGACGAAACAAACAGTAAATACGCTTTCCAACATTTGAAAACACGTAATTACTGTTTGCACTGTGCAAATTCAAAGAAATGGGGATCGAATACACGAATGCATCGTTATGCAAATTTGAAAGAAATCTTACATTCCTGCCATCAAATATGATGAAACAAAAACGTATTCTCGGATGAAGTATATAAAATAATATAGAGGAAAAGGTGCAATATCAGTCCGAAGGATCAACAAGCAGGAAATAAAATTTTCCTCTTATCAGGACTGGACTTATTCTACTTTATTATGCCTTTGTAACGCCAAGTGACAATAAAACTCCACAATAATACGTTCATTAAAATAATGACCACTAAGCAATTGATAAGAGTAGTAGGATTCCCATATTAACAATTGTAGCAACTGCTCATAAACGCTAAATAATAAAAAATAACCCTTAATACATATTAGAAAAGCAATGGTTATAAGGAGGAAGATAAGAAAGATAAATATTCTCACAGAAATAACGAGTAAAATTCGTCAGACAGATATTCTTAAGTAGCTATAAATTATGCATGCCCAATATGCCTGTACACGTGGTATTTTCCTCATTTTTTTCATATAAGTGTAACTGTCATAAATATTTTGTACTAAGTTCTGAAAAAAAGCCGCTAAGGAGGCAACTAGGATCTCTATTTATGCACTGTTTAATTTAGAAACGTTCATACAGTTTAAAAAATCAACGAGTACGAGAAAAACCATATTTAGAACGATGGTATTGTATGGGTGGCTGAAAAAAGTTGTGACTCGATTGTGGTCGATTTTACCACCAAATAAATATTGCGGATTTAACATTTGACGTAAATTAATAAAAATGAAATCTCCTTCATTTACTCGAGTAGATAGATATATATTTTTACGCGGTTTTCCTTCACCTAAAATACTCTAGGGAAATCGGGTGTTCGCTGTTCTTCCTGCTGCTTATTTACTTGCGCTAGTTTGTTAGAGGTATTAAATTAACATAATTTGTTTCTTTTATTCGCGAGGAAAAAAAGGCAACCCGTTTCGTTCTATGGCATTAAATTAAGACATTTTTTTCTGTCAAGGAGTTAAATTAACTAAACAACGCCTAAGTTAATTTTGCTTAAATTTAAATTTCAAAGATACACCAAACGATTATATTTTAAAATTTCGAAGCTCCGAGCACATTTAAATTTTTGAAAGGTCAAATTATTCATCAAGACATTTTAATAATTGTTATGTTTTATGAAGAACCTTTTTTAATTATTCATTTATTTTTTAATGAAAAAAATGAGCTTACTGAGATATTTGTTTTTTTTTTAAGTTTGAAGTTTATGCCGTTCAAAAAGGCCTGTATTTCTTTGTTCAGTAACTAATTCATGGTTTTGGCATTAAATTAAATCAATTGGCAGTAAATAAAATTAATCAGCATTAGACTGAATAAATTGGCATTATTCACTGTGTCAGTATGAATGTGGTCACTTACAAAATTAAAATGGCAGAAATATATTCAATTTTGGGAGGCTGGATTCAATATTGGGATGCGGGGAAAATGTGTTGTGTTTGTGTGTGGGTTGGGGAGATTGCTACTATATCTTCTGTCTGTCTACAATCTGTTTATTGAAGAGATCCAGATTGTAAGAAGGAGGAAACACAGACCCCTGGAAGAGCATTCCAAAGCTTACCGGTGGCATTAAGAAAGAAACTTTGAAAACTGCCAGTTCTTGGTCGACACACATTAACCGTGTATGGATGCTCGGCAAGTGTAAGACGAGTTTGTCGGTTGTGGGTGAGTGCAGAAGGAATTAGTTCTTTATGTTCCGAAGAGAAGCGACTAAGTGAACCAATCTTACGCATGTGTTCCATTGATTGCAGGTTAGACGTGTTGTTAAGAGTGTCATAGTTTATCAAACGAATTGCTCTTCTTGGAACTGAGTCAATTAAGCTTAGAAGGTATTTTAAGGCTTCAATCCAAATGTGACTGCCGTAATCAAGGATAGGTCAGATATGTCCTTTATATAGAATAAGAAGTTGTTAATCGTTGAAATACCGACGTAATCTATAAAATAATAAAGTTTTATTGAAGCGAGACCGGTTTTATACTTAAATTAGATCCATTTCGTTTCTGGAATAGTTAATATATATATTTTTTAAATGCAACATTTATTTATATTTTATACATATATTGTACAACTTAATGTTACTGCAATGATATAAAAAAATGACAAGAGCGCCTTATCTTGTTTTGCGGCGGCGATGACCCTTACGGTGACTCCAAAAACTTGCGATGGAGCTTGGAAGCATTGACGAAAAACTCTGTAAATGACGTTTGTTTTCTAAAGGGTCCGCCAAATAACTTTTTTTTTTAAAACAGGGCGCAAAACATCGAGTGTAGCTTCGGCTGTGTGGCACGTAGCGCCGTCTTGTTGAAACCAAATGTTGCCAATATCCTTCTCTTCAATTTTCGTGAACGAAAATTCGTTCAACGTGGCCGCGCCGCATGGAAGCGCCATTGATGGCGCTTCACGCACACTTTCTGCCACAGCAGAAATATTCTCGAGTGTACGCACTGTTTTTGGCTTTTCACGCTTTGGTTTATCGATGAGGATGCCAGTTTCTTTCACTTTTTTTACAAGACAGCAAACATACGGAGCTGACGGTGATTCTCTTCTTCCAAAATCCGTACGCAATTTTCGCACACATTCTGCAACATTACCATGATTTTCAAAGTAATGTCGCAATATTTCCCAGCGTTCTTCAAGCATATAAACAATCATATTTGTTCAGCGGAAGGATAAAACTATCTGTCAAATCAAACATGAGCTAAGTGTTACCATTTACGAAATAAGCACTAGTTGAAAAAAAAAGTTAGATGGCGGACCCTATATATTCGATTTTTGTAGTTGAAGCGCACTAATAAAATAAGCAAATGTTGTAATAAAGGAAAGATATAAAAAATAAATGTAAACATTTTGGGAATCCAAGAAACACCAGATTGCCTCACATACATTCTCATAATATTACTGTAATGTGTAAATGACAAAAGGATTTTTAAATATTTATTAGAATATTATTTTATTATTTCAATAATCTAATCTTCTTTAATAGATCATTGAATATATTACAATATTATAAGTTATTAAATATACACATACTATACATCAAAATTCTTTATACGCATCAATTGTTCGGGCAAGAGATGGTCGAGCGGTCAAGGGTAATGAACATAGGGCAACGGTTGGTTCCAAAGCTCGCTGGCTCGAATCCCGCTTCTGCCGATATTTTTTCTGAACGAATTGATGCGTATAAAGAATGTTGATGTATAGTATGTGTAAATGACATGTTTTTTCGTTTGACAATAGCTTCGCGGCAAAGCCGAAACATATCGTATATAAAATAGTAGAATTTTGATCTTAAATTAATATTTATTTTTACACATTGCAATTATGGAATTCCACCAAGAATCATCGATCAAGAAAAAAAAGGAATAAATCAATAATTTTGTCTAAACGTTAAAGTGTGTTTCAATTAACATTGTCATTATGACACTCTATTATAAATTAATATCATTTTTAGAATTGGGTCAACATGTTAATTAAATACCATCTACCGATTATATCACTATAATCATTAATGTAATATATTTCAATTTTTTTCTTTTATGCCAATTGTGTAAATAAGTTGTATATTTTAACATCCTCCTCTCTCTCAAAATTGTTATTATTATTCAGTCGCGTGATGGCAGGATTGGGAGCAGATTGATAACACAGACTTTTTCAGAAGCACATTGACATATATTTACGATAAGACTTACGATCGGCCGAGCCACAATACAATATGCTCTAGCCGACGAGTGGGAACATAATACACCACTGGCGTGATGGGCTGTCGCACTGGCGCCAACAGCGGTGGTCTATATAACTAATGCCAATATGGCGGACACATCCATGTCTGACAAGCGAAAAGAAATAAGAGACGAAAGATTGTACACCGAGGTTTTCGGTACCAGTCAGCAAGGGCTATATCATGCTGATGTCAGATCAGGCAACGAAGTCGTCAACAATGAGTAAGCAACCTTACGTCTATGTTAAAGATTAGGAGTAGTGTGTAAGTGAATTATTATTTATTAAGGAAAAAAAGTCTAAAAGGTATTTGCGGACCTTCTATACACAAGTTTGCTGTATAGAAGACAAAGCGAGTTTATCCGTTTATGTACGTGATCCAAAGTTAAGGTTAAAGTTTACGTTAGTTTTTATATGTGATAAACGTGTATTTGCATTTGACGATGGTCTAAAAGCGTAAATAACGGTCGACGTAAAATAAAATGGAGGCGATCACGTTTGTTGAAAATATATAGGGATTCCATTCACGTTCTTGAGCCATGAAAGGGCTTTGTGTAATGCCTTCAGGTGCACCTCCTTCGAAACATTTCTGGAAAAAGGTAACAATCTCACAACCGAACGTCTGAATATACGCTTCAAAAATAGGGTATATTCAATAGTAACTGCATAGACTAAAATATAAATGTTCAAGTAATTAAATATGCACATACTATACATCAAATTCTTTATACGCATCAGTTCGTTCAGAGAAAATATCGGCAGAAGCGGGATAGATATATTTTTTCTGAACGAACTGATGCGTATAAAGAATTTGATGTATAGTATGTGTATATTTAATTACTTATAATATTGTTAGATAGTCAATGATCTATAAAAGTAGATTAGAATATTGAAATAATAAAATAATATTCTAATAAATATTTAAAAATCCACATGTAAATGTTCATTTTTTTTTTCACTTAATCTTATCAAAAGATTTTAATACTCAATTGGACACACAGCTGCGTCTTTAATATTTATTTAATAATGATATAATTATAAAATGACGCAGTGTTTTAGTGCGTTTCAGATTATCGAAAGTTAGTTTTGGTGGATATTCAAAATAATTTTTAATATTATAATATTTATAAATCATCATGACAAGATCGATTCAAAAATTGATACATACATATAAATTCACAGCAAACATCATATTATATGAGATTTTTTCACCAATAATTCGGAGAAAAATAAGAGTCTGAATTTTTTTTCCTTAGTTTTAAACGGTTATGCTGCTATAAAATAATATATAATGATGTTTTAACAAACATATAAAATGATCAAACATATCGTCACACGATATGAACATACGAGTATAAAACCACATTTATACAAAAATCTTACATATAAATCGATTGTTATAAATATTTTATTAACAGTTGACAATGTCTTATTAAGTAGATAAAATGCGATGTATATTTTCTTAATTTAATATTAAAATATGCAGTTTCACCAATATTTTACAGTTAAATAGTTAATAAATACATGGATTTTTAAATTTTTATTAGAAAATATTTTTTCTAATACTGTAATCTTATTTTATAGATCGTTGACTGTATTTCAATATGACTGATTTAATTATAAAAAAATTATATTATACATACTCTGAATATATACTATAGAGACATCCATCGTTATACGATGGTAACAATGGTATAAATACTATTTATTTCGCGCATCCGTTCAGGCAGGAGACAGTCGAGTGGACTAGGGTAATGAACAAGAGCAAAGGTTGGTTTCAAGGCTCGTGGTTCGCATCCCGCCTCTGCCGATATTTTTTCTGAATGAACTGATGCGTATAAAAATTGAGGTATAATTGTATGTATATATTTAATTACTAGTTATAAATAACCGTAACTTAATTCTGGGTGTTAAAAAAAGTCAATTTTCTTCCTTAATACGTTCTGGGAATAGATTCCAAGAGTGGTGTACCAACTTAGTACTTGTTGTGTTAAAACATGACTTTTACGTCTCAAAAAGTGCACGGTGCAAGTGATACTAAGTTGAAAAAATTTTTTTTTAATTAATTAAATATCAATTATAGCTATAGAGTTAACCCTAAAATTATGTGAACTGTGGAACCGAGCACCGACTCGTCGAGAAAATTTGATTGGCTGAGACCTCAAGTACAGAAAAGACATTGAGTGAGGTCTCGCACTATGATCTCTTCGAGCCACAAACCTCAAGGGCTCCTAGAAAATTCCATATAAAAGGAGAAATTTCAAGAACCACTATGAACATACACGTACTTTTTTAGTGAAAATCTAAATATATTTTTATTCAAAATTAAATTAAACATTTTTTGTTGGCACATACAAGAGATTATCGACAGATGGTTAAGGAGAAATTTTATATGTGGATTCTATGGTGTTTGCCATAGAATGTAGCCGTATAGAGTATGTAGCCGGGAAAGAAGAATCACTGATGTATGCATACATATAACTAAATACATGTTTCTGTCATTTCGTATTACGTGGGTATTGTTGATACGTGTATTGTAATTTTTAATTTTAATTTTAACTATTATGTTCTAACTGATCAAAGAGAATCATTAAAAATTGAACATATCTGTAAGTGACGTTTTCAAGTAGTTTTTTTATGTAAACACGTACAGGAGAATACCGACAGATGATGATAGTGATGCTGAAGTCTGTGGATCTGTGGATTCTACGACGCTTAACAGTTTAGATATCATACACGCATCATCCTTATTATTACAGTAATTCACTATTAATAGGTGGTCTTCACGGGACGACTTTTGTTTAACACCAATTTTGATTAATACGCTATGACTGGCATTTTACGGGTAAGGGATTAAATTCACATTAACCGGGGGTATTGTAGAGCTCAGAAGTCGATTAAAAATGTTTTTTTTAATCTCCGTTGGGGATCGAACCTACGGCTTGCCAAGCAAACGCTTTATCTATTGAGCTTCGAATAAATTATTCAATTAAATAAAGCAATATTTTACGTAGTTAATTCTTTATATAACGTTTTAAATGATTCACAATCAAAGTGTAAATGAAAATGTCAAAATAAATAGCGAAGAATTGAATCGAATATTTAAATAATAACAGTTTTCTGTAGATAAATACGGTTTGTTGTAACCTCCCGAAAAGGTCACAATGACATGAATGTAAATAAATAAACTACATAAGAAATTCCGACATGTAATGATTATACTCCAATGATTCATATTGAAAATGAAAGCATTATGCATGTAAGATAAATTTAGCTTGACTTATGACATGCTGTGTAAAAACCAGAGTTGATACAACCAAAACAATGAAAGTGCTTAGACCATCGGAAATAAGACTCGTAGCTACTTGGATAAACCATGATTACTGGTCTACCCAGGTCATGACTGGGTGATTCCGGAACCGAAAAGTCGCGGTCCCGAAAATACAGCATTAGCTTATTTGGTGATGCTGGAATACCAAGAATCCGACACTGAGGATAAGACCAAAGACAGGAGATGAGTTGGCACTAATTAATTTAATGCAAATCCCCCTTTTATACCCTAATTTACAACATGAGTAAGCAGTTATAAAATAATACTAAAACATTTGAATGTCATACACTGTACATTTTTCCATACGGTTTTTGGACCTTGATCCTTTCAATCCACATAGAGTGGCAGATTATTGGGATGGCCTATGATCCGTATCGATGTTTAAGCATTCCTTATTAATATTATAATTAATAAATACATAGAATTTCGTACACCGCAAATTCCTCGATACTTGTTGTTTTGGACTTTGATCCCTGACTGTATGAATTGAGTTTGATTATAACAATTACTTTGGAGGTTTAATACAACTAGTTATGGTTAAAATAACGTTTTGAACACTGAGTATGGCGTTTTTAACGACAGCTTGAATTAATTTAATTTAGAATTTCACATTCAATAACCCTACAGATGGCCCATTCATCGGCGGTCGAAAATTTGAAAGGAAGGAAAAATTCGCCACGCACTGTTCAACTCGAAATTCCAAAATTCCAAATTTGGCCCTACAAACATATAAAATTATTCATTTCATTATGTTTTAAAACCTTACGCTCCTTTTCAGACCTTATAATAACATTCTCTAGGACTGTCAGTTTCTTTTGTTAGAGAGATGTGTCCTTTTCGATGGAATTCGAGAAAAGTAAATTGATCTTATCGAACATACATGTTTTGTTGCTACTAAAAAATATCATGCACTGGTAAATATAAATTTAGCTCGTATTTTCGCTAACGAAGTGTATCTTTTTTATCCGTCTCCTTTTAACCCGTAACGCGACTGTATCTATCACGTGTTATTTTTCGTAAATACATCCGTGCAGTAGCCACAATTATTCAGAGATATCCAGTGCAATAGTATAGAAAGGTCCCAAAATGTGCGAGTTAATTTAAACTCAACGTGTTACTGATTACTGTTACTAAGATAAACATTATTGTCAAGCATTAAGTCAAGGTAGTAAATGAATATTTTGTTTCCCATAATACAAAAGCTGCTTTTCAAGTAAGCATCTTTTAATGTAACAAAATGATTCGTATTAAAAAATAAGCACAATGGCTTAAGCTATTTAAACACCCGTATCTAAAGACATTGCTTGATTTAAGGTAAGAAACTTAACACCTGTTTGCAGATACGATTCTTCATATTCGAGGTAAGTTGAGGACTGAGGCTTCCTCACTCTAATCATTCTAAAAGAAAGTAGCTATAATTGGTTGTTTATCTTAATAAATGTCTCTGTATACTGGTTTTAAGTTGTTTACTTAGGAATTACTCTGCACATGGGTGTTAGTATAGTATTTTTGTGTCTTTTCCTTGCTAGTGAACACCCGAGCACGAACCAAATAAAAGCATAAGGTAGGATATTTGCACGAGTAATGGGCGAAACGGGATGCCGTTACACTGCAATAAAAGAAGCAAAAAAGTGTCACCATGCTCGGGAGTAAAAATAAATCTTACGGAACCGGTAATGGATTCCGTGGGTTTTTATCATCGCCGGGGCCGAAGATAAAATGGACCTGGTTGAAGAGTATTTTTTCAGGACCGGTTTCCGCACGATAACATTAACCATTGTCATATTTTCAGCAAGACCTCTAGAGCTAGGGGTTATAAAGTAATCCCGTCGCTCCATAAACTTTAAAATAAACGTTCATATTTTTAATATCTAGCGGATTTACTTTTGTATTATAGAACGTTTTTAATGAATGTTGGCAAGAGTATAGGAAAGCTTTCCTAATCCATTGAACTTGGTGCAAAGCATAGAAAAAAATGCTTATGTTTCTAGGACTATCGGGATACTTTGACTGCAAGCAAATAAATCATTTTATAAATATATAATAAAAAAAAAATGCAGCTCTTTTCATACATATACAGTGAGGCCCCGCTTAATGCAGTCTCGTTTAGCGCTCTTTTATTTCCACACGGGGTTATTCCCCGAAATTGTGCATAAATACTGGAAAAAATAGTGGAATAAGCGAAACAAACCGGTATAGATGAGGTAAATGTGGAAGGCGTCGAAGAAATAGTTCAAGAAACAGCAGCTAGTATTTCTAATGATGAGCTCAAGGAATTAACTGAGCAAGAAGAAAACAAAAATATTGATATTAGTGATTTCGAAGAAGAGCAAAAAGAACTTTCGAAGGCGTTTTTAAAAAAGAGTTGACCACTATAACTGAAATTATGGACCAATTTTTTGAAAATGATCCAAATTTTGACAGGAGTTCAAAAGCATGACAGGGTGTTATAGATGCTTTATCCACTTATCAACAACTTCTTACAGAACGCAAAAAGAAAACGCAAACTTCATTAGATGCCTTCTTGACAAAAAGACAAAAAATTGGAAACACATGATGGACTGAATGATCTAACTGACTTAGAATTTTATTTGTTTTTATATGTATATTCGTTTATATTGTTTTTATTTTTGTAAGAAATAAATGTTTGGTTTTATTTTTATTAAAAAAAACGTAACTGTTAAATTTAATACCTAACCCCATTATTTACATGTTAAGATAGCCTCGTTTAGCGCTGTTTCGAATTACGCTCTACTTTGATGGAACGTATCCCCCGCGTTAAGCCGGGCCTTACTGTTCTTGTACATTACATAAAACATTACAATTTATTATTTATAAAATACATAGAACTACGAGTGATGTTAAGCGAACCGCTGCATCTCGATACAAAAACATGACTTCCTTACTTTCTGAAATAACCTTGAATCACTGCTCATCGCGCTTGGCTAGAAACTACGGATGGATGTCGAATCGGACAAAAACCAACAATAGATGGACACCACCGCGAGTTCCATGGACCGTAACCATCCCGACCAACAGCCTGCAGAAGCCTTTATATCTAATGCAAATTTAGATCATCATTAGTTTGTGTTGTTCAAAGCTAAAAGTAATCCCGTTTGCATCGGTATGTATGTCCGGGAGTAGATATTTCGGTCATAGCTCAATGGTCAAATCGTTTGCTTTGCAAGCCAAAGGTCGTGGGTTCGATACCCAATGGAGATAAAATAAAAAGGATTTTTAATCGATTTCTAAGCTCTAAAAACTCCCGGTTGGTGTGAATTTGATCCATCACCCGTAAAATGTCAGTCATAGCCTATTAATTTAAATTGATGACAGACGAAAGTCGTCCCGTGAAGACCACCCATTCATAGTAAATTCCTATAATAATAAAGGATGATGCGTGAATCTCGGGCTGTAGTCTATGACGTTGGCGGATCGACACTCCACATGCAGCGCTTAGCCATATGCAACATGGTAAGCGTCATAGAGTGGCACAGATGAGACTTCATAATTACTATCACCATCTGTCGGTATTCTCTTGTATGTGCTTACATAAATAAAATAATAGTCTGTATAATTCAATACGAGCCAACTTTCATCAAAAGGACTGTATCTTTCATCTTAAAATACAATATTAATGCTATAGGCGTTCTTCACATATGCAAATCTGGGGTTAAGAATTTGTCCCAAAATGAATGTAATTATCATAATCAAACAGTATCTCTCTATTATTCTCGGAGCTTGAATAATAAAACGAATAATTTAAAATTGACATTTTGCGAACAATAAGTATCCTATGCTAATGTTTCAAGTCTTTGGACGACGAACGAAACTTAGTCTTGAAACCTGATTTTTTTTTAAATATATTTTCTGAGATTTTGATATTACCGCTCAAACAGACTCAATCCATTGTGATCCAAAATAAATATTTTTATAAAATTAAGAGAATGATGAACTTTAATGTGATTGGAAGGAAGATTTTTATGATAGATGCGAGCTCGGCCACAGGAGAGTAAAATCAAAAAAACGTCACCGTTAATTTATCTTTCCACTGTGCTGTGCAGCTACACAATTTTAGGTATTTTAGAGTTTATAAATCGATTAAAAATTCTTTTTTTTTCAATCTCCGTCGGGGATCGAACCCACGACTTTTGGCTTGGAAAGGAAACGCTTTGACCATTGAGCTATACCCGCCGGATTCTACCACTAGTCTCTGCATCATTATATACAATGTACGCGTGTGAGTGAGACTATAAGATTGTTCTGTTCATTACTACAATGATAAAAATGCAAAGAGGTATATTATCAGTAAATAGATTTTTAATTAATGACTAAGTCCTTCGTCTTCGTTATTCTCAAGAGGCTCATTTAGAAGTTTTTAAAAAATATTTTTGTACAAAAAAATGGCTCTTCTCTATAAAAGGTATATATAAATATTAATTAATAATTTACAATAGAAAAAATCGAAGAAATATAATTATAGGCAGAAATAGAAAGAAACAATAAAAATGAATTTGAATTTTTACAGTTGTACAGTTTTAGGTTCCAAAGGATCCGAAAGGTTTCCGAGATTAGCGATTTAAAGCGAAAAAATATTTTAAATATGTTTCAATACATTAAATATGAAGTTATTTGACATAATTTATTTCTTCAATTAATTGTTTAATGATTATTTTATCATTATTTCCACTTCTATCAATGATTTATTAATCACGGGAGTCCCATATGAGTAATTTAATGTTACTTTAACTCAAATTCAAATAAAAAATATGTATGTCAAACATATCTCCCTACTCGATAGTTAGTTTTTAATTTTCAATATGATCCTATCAAATTCAAATAAAATGTTCTATTGCTAACATTACAAATGTAATTGAAATACAAATCAGTAATTGAAAATATGATATAACCTGTCTATTTGATAATGGCATACAATCCAATTTTATAACAAAATAAACCATACATACTATACATGCAGGTAAGTAGAGTATACAGGTAAATAGACTATATATGTATATAAACTGTGCAGATTCATAGAATCAAAATTGAATCATATAATGTATCTAGAAATACTACAGATCGTCGCACAGATTTGAAGTGACTATGTTAAATGAAACGGTTGACTTGATTGATTTGACGTGTGAAACGACGACGTTACGTGACGTAGTCATCGGGAGAATATCAGCTGAGTGCCTTGCTTCAGGAAATCCCACAGACGTCACGACAATCGTGTACTCGTGACCCAAGTATTACTAATTAGTAAAAACGATAAATCAGCCGGTGTATAGCTACGCCTGCACTGGAATTTTCCCACCACACCCAGGATGAGGTTTGTTATGGTATCATCAATATTATTGATGCATATTAATGCAGATTATTAAAGATTAAAACTTATTATCTTGTTTTAACATTAACTTTAAAAAAAAAATTAAACTAAGCGTATTATTTTCAATGTTTTCAGCATTCACTTTGACATCCATTATAGATTATAAATATTTATTTATTAACCTTGTTTTCACATGGATCAAGTAACAAAAGTTCTCTATTAGGAGCCTGCAGTATCGACTAACTCGTAGCCTTTCTCAATCTTTCTCTTGCTAAGAGATAACTGAGCTGCTTTAGTACTTTGTAAGTAGTCTAACCCATTTTTTGTAGGAGAGACTCAACTCATTACTCATAGTGAAAGTGCATAATAAAAAGTGAGATTTATTTAAAATTTAAATAATCTAGTTCAACCGATACATTTTTTGATACAAAAACACACAAGAGAATACATGCAGAGGGCATTGGCTCTTCACGGATCTTACGACAATCAACAAGATGTTGTGTTGGTCGTTAACCGTGAGAATGATGTATAGTGGTTGTATGCGTGTAGATATTGAGTGGATTGCTTGTATATCAAACTGCTCCTTAAAAAGATTCCGATTGTATGTGGGAAGAAACAGAGAAGCTGAGTCTTATCACATAGATCTCACCTAAAAACAGATTAAGACCATCCAGTCCGCGCGGTACGCGATTTTATTTACGCCGGAGGCCGACTGTTTTTTTAAAGAATTGCTTAGAAAATAAATCTCATATATTTATTTGTTTATATATATCCATCCCCAGTCATCGTCGCTGTCTTGGATCTCCTCGGAGTCATCGGGAATATCAGACAAAGCATCAGCGTATATCGTCAACTAATTCTAACCAAAAATATATTGCATTGGAATATAAAATTAAATTAAAAAAACAGTTTATATTTTGGGAAACACTTATTTTGCTAACAAACAAATCAAATTTATGATGATTCATGTTGTGTGACCCGCCTTTAACGTTCGGCCTGGCGATTACACAAATGTTGTGTATTCGGACTGTATAGTGTTAATATGCTCATGTGATCTTTCTTACTTTACACAAACATCATACAACCTCTTCGTATGCAGTGTCTGATTATTGACCTTCACTGGGCATGGAAGGTTTCAAATATTTTTTGTAGTATTCAGTTTAAATTTTGTATAAAGCATTTCATTTTGAAAAAATATTATTTTTGAATAACGGTATAGCGAACTTAGGCTGCTCGCATGGTAGTCAAGAGCACATCCATTATGCCATACACTTGTTATGTATATTATGTAAGTATTGTAATGCAAATTCCATACTTATAATCATAAATAGAACATTCAACTTCGATGCCATAGTAAAGTAATGACTCACGTTAGCTTATAGTTCACAAATCCGCATTGCACTTACATAACGTAATTAATATTGATGTACTACAATAACTAAAGCGGTCATTTGTAATCTGAGCACTACAACTCCAATTGAAACTTATAATACAATTAAAAACTAAACCAAATCAATCTCTCATCCTGTGATCTCACACAAAATAATGAATGCGGTCACAAATTGGTGACCAAATATCATTTGTGAATTTTAGGTCTTTTGCCATTTTTTAAATTTTTGTCTAGAATTTGCTTTATTTGACAAGACATTCTCAAATATGGCAGTTAAAAAGAAAATACAAAGCGAAAGTTTACTACAATTGTATTCGGTGTAGTTTGAGAACATAGTTTTGTTGTAACAAAGCTACACATAATACAGCTTTATGGTAACATTTTATGTTGGTTATAGGTATGCTCCAATACAGTACCGATTTGAGACCCCATTTTTTACTAGCGCTCCATATTGTTTATATTTTAAAAGACAAAAGAAAGATTGGTTGTCATCGGCGCCCCTAGCTTATTCGACGCCCTGGGGCACTGACCCACTTCGCCACCCCCTAAAACCGGCACTGCTCCAATGTCATAGAAGATAAGACATATAGTGCGATATTATTTTGTATGTACACACATAACGAGGTGTTAATATATGAAAATGAAACCGTGATTGATGTAGCCTTAAATATCTCGTTAGGTTTGTGTTAAGTAAACTTTCTGTAATCCTCAATTCGGATCTGTGACGTCAAAATAAGTGTGGCTAGACGCTACATGCAAAAAATTGTGTGATTTTTGTGTAAGCATTGAAGGTAAAATAAATGTATATTGATGTGCTGTAAGTTACTCAAATCGTTTGAGAGAAGAAATAGAGATGTTAGGAAAGGATTTAAAAACTAAGATTGTGAAGATATTTGAAAAATGCATTCAATATTCCATTTGTTAGATGGTACGTTAAATACTCATATATATACAACCGTGTATAACTTATCAACAATATTACGACGATTATGGGTGGGTGTAATAGGAAATAATTTATTAGGCAGTACTTAGAGGGATGGATTTAAGCCGTCTCACACCCGCATCACGCTGGAGGATCATTAAGTTTCCTTGATAATGCGCTTTTTAAGGTTAGGATATGTTAGTAAATCCAACAAGTCCACTGAGTGTCCTCCTTGGACAATTGTGGTCACTGCATAGAAGTGCAAAAAGAAAATCACCCGTGAAAGAGATTATAATCGCAGTTACATGTTTAATGTAAAGAGATAGATTCTCTCACTGAAAATACTAGCGAAAATGGTAAATGCTTAGAATTTTTTTGGTGGCCACAAAATCTATATGCTCGATTTCTTTCTCTCTATCTCTCTGTATTAGTCGTAGTAATAGTGATGCAAATTACAAATGAAAAAATCGTACGTTTGTGTTCAATGGTTTTGCGGTTAAGCATAAGTGAGACATAATTTTTTGACGTATATAAAATGATGATAAAAACGTTAATTTGTAACTTTACTGAATCGTCCGTGAACTGTGGTGGGTCTGTGATAATAACAATATGATAAAATCAGGAATAGAATAAATCTGACTCGTATACACCGTACGAAACATAAATTTTTAAATAATTTAATATTTCACTCTTGTAGTAACATTTAAAAGTGAAAAAAATGCTTAAAAGTATATATACGATACGCAGATATTTTGTATACGTAAAACAGTGAAACCCCGATTTAAATCTCTTGCATAATATGTTTTCTCGGGTTTACAGTTCATTTTGTATAGTCCCAGTAAACTTGTTCTTTATTATTAAGTCTTACAAGCATTCTCGCAAAGTACGATTCCCCGAAATCGTTTTTTTTTATATTAAAAAAATTTAATATAGTTTTTATTGTAGTATAATTCAATTTAGCTTAATTTCCCAATTAACGATGTGAAAAAAACTAAATATTTTTTAATCAAATTATTAATAAAAAAATCATGTTTCAATAATAAAAAACTTAAGTTTTTTTTGTTATCCTCGATAATTAAAATTACAGTAATATTTTTTAGTCAATAAATTCGAATAATATTTATGTTTTATATTCAAAGTTAAGTGTTTTACATTACCTTATGTATGTTTGTGAAATAACTATATAAAGCTTATTTTCCTACTTTATTTTGTAGATTGTTTTGAATTAATAAATTGAAAAATGGCCCTGGAAGTTATAAATAAAAACGATATTTATATCAGATAGGCGAACACAATGGGACGGCCACATTGTGCGTCATGAAGGTCTTCTTGACAATGTAATAGAAGAAGTGGTCAATAAGAAAAATTACAGATGCCGCACTGGAAGAGAGTATTTGAAACAAGCAAATCTATGAACTGTGTTTTACATGGCGAGTAGAAGTGGGTTGCAGAAGACATGGAGCAGTAGACATTGATTTGGTTGCTGCAAACCTAATTTTTTTCAATTCAATATTCCCTTACAGACACATTACAAATTTGAACAACTCAATTCATTTCTGAAGTACAATAAGAATTAATCTTAAAATAAAAAAATTCAATTTATACAAATATATGTACTTATGATTAAGTACTAAGAACAAAGCAATAAAGACAAGCAACAGAAGGTCCCAATGCTCATCAAGCAGACGACGCCAACAAATCATTTCACAAAGAAAATCTTGGAGTTCATGTCTGAATTGGGCCTCCCTTACGTGGAATATATCAACTAATGATCGATACTGTGAATATAAATATTTTTTGTCACTAAAGGAATTTATGCATTTTGAAATGCTAATGAGGTGATACACCATTATTCTATTCTCTGAAGTGAGCGGTACTAAAGAGGAATGGATTCAAATTCGTTCTCTTATGAGATCATTGTCACTACTTGTAATATTCATGTGTTATAAGCGACACTAGTATTAAGAACAAGTATGCAACAACAATTAAAAAAACATAAATATATTTATTTTTAACTAAAGTGATTCAATGTTTATTGAAGCCTCAAATGACATTTGAACAATCAACTTATATTGTACGTAAGTAAATGGCGATCCAAAAACTTTGTTTAAATTCTGTAGATTTTACATCTAATTGTCAACAAATAACAGTATAAGACTATAGTATATTTAAAAAAAAGCGGGAATTTTGAATACTGGTCACGACGAACGTTTTTTTTCCACTTATTTTACAAAGGAATAGTAGTGTATCCATTGTACGTACATTTGTACAAGTATATATAAATATTCTTATATTGATAACGTCTTTACAACCATCAAGTACAGAACATACATGTCATACTTTCAAAACAAATCGTCGAGTGTTCAACATTCAAGCATACTTCTAAGTGAATATTCTAAAAAATATTTTTTTGACACATTTTTCTATACATCCGCAAAGTTGACAGCAATATCACAAATAAGTATGTTAAGCATGCTGAATACTCATTGGTAAATTTGAATCTGAAGATCTATTCGAGTATCCCGGTTAATACATTGAAAATATAAACAAAAACCTTTAAAAAAATCGTTAATTCAGATGTGTAATTGAACAAAGCAGCCGAAAAATGAAGATTCTGTATAATTTATGATAAATTATTTATATTATTTTGTACTTGTGTTGTAAATATTAATACTCGAAGACTATAACTTAACCCTTTCGCATAGGTTGTCGGCATATGCCGTCATAAGATTTCCCGACCTTTGACATCGGTTGACGTGATATATCGTTTTGCTACTTTCTTAGAATAGTTTTTTAAGCATCATCTGATAGCTAAAACATACAAGAAGCAATGTGATATATGAAAATAGACCAGATAAATATATTTATGATTCAAATACTAGTTATATAATTGACAGTATACTTTTTATTCAAACTGAGCCGTAATCAAAGGGTTAAGCACCTATAGTAAGGTGAAACCTGCTTAGCCATTATCACTGACAAATTAATAGTAAAGTTTGTATTGTGGCTCGGATTATGCTGTGACTAGGCCGAGCCAGAAGTTTGTAAAAATTTTAACGTAAATATATGTCAATGTGCTTCTGAAAAAGTCTTTGTTTTTCTGACCTGCTCCTCATCGTGCTTTCACGCGACGGAATAACAACATTTTGAGAGAGAGGAGGATGTTAATATATATTATTTTGTACTTGTGTTGTAAATATTAATACACGAAGACTTTAACTTAAGCACCTATAGGAAGGTAAAACTTGTATAGCCATTATCACTGACAAATTAGTAGTAAAGTCAGCATTATATAAAACGTGATGACCATTGAAATCGTTGAAAACAATTTACACGTGTTTTTTTATAAAAATATTATAAACTATAAGAATTAGATGTCTTTTAGCATAGTTCGTACAGTATTTCCCATCCAATCAAACAACAAATAAATTTAAATATGCGCGTGGTTTAATCGCATCTCATTAAAACAGGTCAACTATTATTTGATGCATACTTGAACTGAACAGTGTTTGTAGTGTTTGACAAATCGTAGAGTGAATCACCCGCGTAAACAAAGCACTAACGAAAACAATGTCAATGTTGTATGTATTATGTACCAACAGTATGTCAGACAAATAATACACTTGAAAAATAAAAATAATTCACGTTATTTATAATTATTACCGTAATTATGGCTTAGTATGGTGCTTTAAAAAACTGTAAATATTAATGCAATTTAAATAAGCAAACAACGAAAAATAATACGCTAAGATAAAGCGTAATTTAACAGTACTAATTATAAAAAATAAATTATGTACTATAAGTATTTTAAGTGCGATTTGAGTTATATTTCAAGTTTTAATACCACCAAGAATAGGGTTACAAAATACAGTATTTATTTAATTTAAGCACTTGTTTTACAATTTTACATAAAATATCCTAAGTATAATAAATTATTTGATTTAAAATTTTAAACATATACAAGTTATGTAAATCATTTTCTGATTCATTGTTATAATGGGGGTTATCCCCAACAATCAAATGGTACGCCCATCAGATTCAAATAAGATAGTGGGAAAGCTGTTTTAAGCTGTCATCCAAACATTCGGTGAAAGTAGGATTCTTTTACAATGATGATCAACAACGAATAGTTTTATTTGTTTTAAGGTCACGATATGGCCTCGGACAGAGCCCGTAGTAGTTAAAAAAACATCATAGTAAGATTAGATTAGAAAACGTAAATATATATTTTTCTTAGAAATATACGTACAAGCCTTGGATTCCTTTGATTTATTTTCATTAAATGATGTATATTTTTGTGTATGTATTGTGTTTATTATATGTTGAATATTTATACAAAAAAAAAAACAAAAATAGCGTAAAAACATATTTTTAGAAAACACCTTATAATCACATTATTTCAATATATAATTTAAGCAGTCAACAAAAAGCATTCAATAACATTTATGCTGGTTTAATTGAACTTTTAACCCAACCTAACATGACAAAAACATGCATGTATTTTCATGAAAAAAAAAACTAACTTAACATAACTTAAACAGACACATTTTTGAAAAGAAAAAAACTAATTTGCACACAAAATTACTCTCGACAGTAGGTATTTATAGCTGTCAAATTTGTTGTTAAAAAATATGAAAAATTGCTTTTATAGTATACCGTAAGAACGTATTTTTAAGGTATTATGTTACGAGTTTACTTACGGATTATATTTATCATTTCCAATACGAACACATACATATATCATTGATTTCAAAAAGCTTGTAGTGGGGGAATGATCCAAGCTGGATTCGGGCAAATAACTGCATGTGTGCCTGAATCCAGTTCGGGCAAATCACTGTGTCAGCAAAATACCTACCCGAATTGTATTCGGGCGAATCACACAAGGTTCACACAAGATTTCTAAATTCTGTCAGTTTAACAACTGACAGAATTTAGAAAAAAAAAAGAAATGTGCACAGTAGGTATTTTCAGCTATCAAATTCGTTGTAAGAAGTATGAAAAACTGCTTAAGTATGTACATATAACTGTAAATAAGTATTTTTTACGTATTATGTTACGAGTTTATTACGAGTATGTACAGAAAATATCTATCATTTACAATACAAGGACATACATCTATCATTGATACTAAAAAGCTTGTATTTTATAGTGAACAATGAAGTGTATGTTAGCGTGTATAATATATTTAAATTGTCGGAGCGTGTACGTCGCGCAGACATCGTATAAAAGTCTGCGAGTAACCTGTTTGTGTACCGACCTTTGCCAATCGTCATTTCGATGCCTCTCATGTCAACACTCGAAACGAAGAAGAAGAAGCAGACGTTGCCCGTCGATCTCGGCCTCTTCTCGAAGCCGATGAGACGAGGAATGAGGTTGTTGATTGGCGACTTGGTGTTATCACAGATCGATGGGTTAGTGTTGTTGCACTCGCGACACTTGTAAGACTGTTTGCTGGCGGATCTGCGTGTTCTTTGCTGCTTTTCGAAGCACTGCGCGATGGATGTACGGACGGACGAGTATTCCGCTCGTGAGTGACCGTTTCGACGGTCGGCTGGCCATTAAAATGAGCATTATGCCGTGATTAGCTACGCCTGTCGGGACTTGAACCAGCGGCACGCGAGCCAATCATGGAATTACAAAAAATAAAACATACCACAAAAAAAATATATATTTTATTTTTTATTTTTATGTAAGCACATACAGGAGAATACCGACAGACGGTGATCGTAATTCTGAAGTCTCATCTGTGGAATTCTATGACGCTTACCATGGTGTACATGGCTAAACGCTGTATGTGGATTGTTGATCCGCCAACGTCATAGACTACAGCCCGAGATTCACGCATTATCCTTTATTATTACAGGAATTTACTATGAATGGGCGGTCTTCACGGGACGACCTTAGTCTACCACCAATTTTAATTAATAGGCTATGACTGACATTTTACGGGTGATATATCAATTTCACACCAACAGGGGATATTTTAGAGCTCAAAAAACGATTAAAAATCTTTTTTTTTTATTTCCGTCGGGGATCGAACCCACGACCTTTGGCTTGCAAAGCAAACGCCATTGAGCTATGACCGCCGAATTGTATATTTTATTTAGTTTATATTGCATAGTATTTGTATTTTTCTCTCTCGTTTTTATCACGATTAAAATATCTTTCAAACGTTTTTTCTCTTAACTCAACCGAATTATCGGCGCACCTAGACTTTTATTAGAGAGGCATTAAGAGAGCGCTAACGCATTATCTCATAAAAGGCAAATAACTATATAAATACTTCTTATTCGTAGTATCAATCCGGTGGATTGGTTTGCAGCAAAAAATCTTGCATGTCGATCTCCATTCCTCTTGGTCCTCAGCAACCCTTTTCAACTCAGCATAAGAGCTACAACTCATGTCCTCGAACACTTGCTGCAAATACTGCCGCCTAGGGCGCCCTCTACAGTTTCTACCCTCAACCATCCCCTCCACAATGTTGTGAAGAAGACCGTCGTGGCGCATGATGTGATCGATCCATCGGGCTCGCCTCTCTGAGATGGTTCTTAGTAGGTGCTAATTTTACTGTATTTGTATTTTTTTTGTAAATTATCTACCGTTTTACCTTTCCCATCTCGTTATTATCACGATTCGAATATCTTTCAAAGGTTTTTTTTCTCTTAACTCTCTTGACCTCAGAGCGCCGATGAATAAAAAAACTTTTCAAAGAAAGTAGCATAACGATATATTACGGATACCGATGTCAACGGTAGGTGAATCTTACACGGCATATATCCGGTACCGAACAGCTTAAAAATGACCGAGAACTTTTAGTGAAACCACAATATTTAATTTAATCTATTTCAAATATAATATATTTAGCATTTATTCAAATTTTAAACATAGATCTACTAATCGATTATAATTTAGGAGTTACCTTTGAGGGTTTATTTTCTACTGCTAGCACATGACACGACAGCCATGTTTGATTTTACGTCAACATTTTTGCCAGACGCCTATATTGAACATTATACATATTTTTTTTATTATTGACAACTTTATAGATACAATAAATTAAATTCATCACAGAAGTACAATATTTTTCATTCTATAAATCAATTATCTAAATTACTAAATAAATAACAAACACCCCGACGATTCCTTTGTCGAGTAAGAGTATCAGCGATCAAACAACCATGTTAAAGAGTTCCACATATTGTTGCATTGTTATTTGTTTGGTTCACTGTTGTTGAATGTTAATAATATTTAAAAAGTTAAAAAAATTAAAAAGCTTGTGAATAAATGTTGACTGATTGAATAATTAAAAATAATAATACACATACTCTGAATATATACTATAGAGAAATTTATCGATATACGATGATAACAATGGTATAAATGCAACTTCTAACGCGTGTCAGCTCAGGCAGATAAATATCTGAGAGGGCTAGGCCGTACATAAACACCTGGGCAAAGGTTAGTTTCAAGGTCCGCGGTTCGCATCCCGCTTCTGGCGATATTTTTCTGAATGAATTGATGCGTGTAAAGAATTTGATGTATAGTATGTGTATATTTAATTAGTAATAATATTGTTATATAGTCAATGATCTATAAAATAAGATTTATATATTGAAAAAATAAAATAATATTCTAATAAATATTTAAAAAATTATATAAATCTTTAATTCCTTAGGTTCGCTGTCCGTGGGTTTCGCGTCTCTGCTTCCTCTAATGAGCGACCACAAACATGTTATTACAGAGCCGACTTGTAATGCTATTATAACACTACGGGTACCAACACAAAAACGAAACATCACACATTGATAACACAATCGCATGTAGCACCATTCTTGTGTAAAGAGTCTAGAAAGAATTCTGCTTTAGGAGATCGAATCTCAACGTTGATTATAATCTAATACGGTACTATGAAAGACAGTACTCTTTCACACTAAAATTTCAGTTGACCTGCATTCATATTCATCGTTGCTAGAAGCACACAAAACTCTTTCTGGACATTTCTGACATATGTCGTCTGAGAACAAATAGCTTCACCTACTTCTTTAGCTCCTCCAGCTTATTTTATTTTACACTGCATTTAGACTTTGAAATACTCTTCAAGCATTTATGCTTCCTCCCACATACAATCTGTATATATTCAAGAAACATATTAATAAGCGCTTCTCTCAATAACTAAACGCACGCAAGCAATAAACATTCTTTCCACACGCAGCTTCCAGCAGACCCAGTTAATCGTCAAAGAGTCCTTGGAAGATAAATGGCCTACTATTTTTTTTGTGTTAATATATAAAAAATGTGATTTTTGCGGGAGCGTCGGGCCCATAATCCGATATTCTTAAAAATCCTGATTATTGATAACCCAAATACTCGTATTTCTCTGGCACTTCAGCCGCAGTCTATGCATGTTTACGGGCTCTTACCCTGGAGGCTCCCGGGAACCATCTTTATTTGCCCATGTTGTTTTATTGCCAAATATTATGCCCATATTTGCCCAATTATATCCATGTGGACCTTTGGGTATACAGATGTTACATAGTGAAAAAAACAATATGTCTATTGTTTATTTTAATAGATATAAATAAAAGATTTTTTAGAATTTATCCCACAATATTTTTAACGACATGTTTCAGCCAGGTCGAATGGCCATTTTCAAGTCAGTTAGTAAAGTGAGTGTTGGCTCTATATAAAGCAAAGAGTGAGCGAAAAGGTAGATATGAATTGTGTGATGGGTGTATGAAATGAAATCATTAATATTAAAGGGTGATGTCACAACAAAATATATATTTTTAATATATTTTTTTATAAATTTATTTTAAGCCTAAATTTTATGTCAAAAAGGCCACGATAAGCCAAACATTCAAAGTGGACACAAAATGCTGTCACTGAAATACTGTCACTTTGATGTCAAACTGTCGTTTGAAAATTTCGTTAAGTACCCCTTTCGTCTACGCGTAGGAGGGTATTAAATAATATAAATGGGTTGTTTCATACATAATTGCCATATATCTACGCATTTAACTATTAATATCAATTTACATGTCCCACTCTTGTTGGGACACCCCAGATAAAGGTTAAAGTTGAAATAATATTCTAAGTACGTTACTCACAAGGCATTTCCAAAATGTCTCGGTTCTGAAATACGAGTATCTATTTAGTACATCAGGAGTGTTACACTTTTCAACTTTATATTTTAAAAAAGCGCATCAGTTTATAATTATAAAATAAAATTATTAAATAAAAAAATTACCTCGCATAGTATATAATAATTACATACAATAAAATAATTAAACGCATAATAATACGAATAATCCATATTGATCACTGTTTAATACTTCAACAGGAAATGATGTAACATGCTTTCTAGATGTCTCAGGAGAGCATAAATACTGATATCCCCCTCTCTGAATTTGATATTGAATTACTCGTTGACAGGATGCAGGAGCAGATTGACAATACAAAGAACTTGTTTTTGGTGCACAATTCGCGATTATTTTATTAAATACTTGCCTTTTCGCCTCGTAACCGACAACTGCCGAACACTGTCACCTGCCGCGCCACCAATGATCGCGGCAAAAAAGCAAATTAAGGATGACAGTTGCACCAACATGAAATGGAACAACTGTTATAACAAATAAATTGGCCTATGCAAATGCCTGCGTAATATTATATGATTAAAACTAACATTAACATATTAGATATGCATGTCAGGCGAGCGAACAAAAAAAGAGACAAAAGATCGTTTTTCGAGGCTTTACGGCATTAGCCTAAAGGAGCTATATCAAGCTAATATCAATACATATTTCTATTATTAAGGTTACAGGTTCATCGTCCTGAAATGTCATCTGGAACGATACACTTAGTGCACTCGGTGAAACTCATGATTCAGAGCTGACCTACGATAATGAAGAGATCATATTAGCTGACAGAGTTTTACGGACTATATAACGTGATTAATACAAATCTAACTAACTGTTAGAAGATCACAAAAGTACTCTTTAATTTAATGCATAAACTATTAATTATAATTTTTATCAACTTTATCAGTTCTCCGGCATGTGAAGAAAAGACGAAGCGATCATTCAGACCGAAACCGCGCTTTTTCTCTGCGATTAAACAACGCTTAACGTGATCCAAAACAAGGTAAAAAATAATCAATAATTTAATCTTTTAAATATATCTCAAAACGAATGTTTATTAAGTAAATATATATATAAAAACAAACTTTGAAATTGTATTGTATAGATTAAACTTATGGGAACTTACGTACTATTGTATAAAAAAATAATTAAATCTATGTAAAATAAATTAATATCAATACACATTGAAAACTTTAATGCGTGAAGTTAAATAATTGTATCATATGAATATGTTTAAGTTAAATGATTTTTAATTTACAGCTTACACAATTATACTTACAGACTGAAACATGAAGACTTTTATTTTAAAGTAAATTAACTCAGCAAATGTACACATTATATTAGTATCACGTATTTTAAGCTTTTCGATCGCATGAAAGACTCCAAGGGCAACAATGCGAAAAGGCTCTCGGGACTTAAAGTCGAAAGGGCTTTACGGGACACCACTTTGAAATGCCAGACTTACGAGTTGTTCAAAATACAGCGAATAATTCAGACAAACAACTTGGTGCTAATTTGCATGAGCAATCCTTTGCCAAAGTTGACAAATTGACTTGGAACCATTGTCTTGAGCGTTTATTGTCTGCGGACCCTGCCCACCTCTTCCGACGACGGCTCCATGGGACCCATCCCAGGTGCTAGACCCACCGTCTAATTAAATGAGAGGTGGAATATGAGCAGAGAGCAAATAGCAGCATGACAAACAACCAGAGCACATACTATGGTCAATTAAATACTGTTAAATTGGCTTCATGAATAAAGTCGATTCCGCTTAATTGGGACACCGCTTAATTAGGACAGCCGCTTATTTAGGACGAATCTCAAAGAACAGAAATCAAACCAAGAAACCAATAGTAAATTTATATGTTTAATTGGGACAACACTCCGCTTAATTGGGACAGGAAATTTTAAGCAATGCAGAAAATCAGGATATGTTGCAAGTTCCTATTATTAACTATGAAGTATTTTTCAGAATATATAACAATTTACCATGTTGCGATGATAATGAAGTCTGTGAGGATTCAATTGTAGTGTTATTTTATGCAGAAAGGAAATGAAGGGAGCCCTACATCCGCACTAAATATCTGTGCTGATTTTGTAGAGGTGAGATGTTACAAAAACAAAAGACGGTCTACACTTGACTCATTTTTGCATTGAATTAAATTGTATGTACCTACCCATTTATTATTTTAAATAGGATTTTTTTTCTTACAAGTTTATATTACATATTTGTAATTTATATGATAATTTATAAAACCTATATGTAATTTACAGTTTCCAAGAGCTTATAAAATAAAACTATTGAAAAAAATATGCATTGTTTAATTTTAAGTGTGTATTACTGGTTAATGGCCTTAGTTGCCAAAATCAAATAAATGCATTTAAAAAAATGTGAAATTCGCTTAATCGGGACAGCCGCTTAATTGGGACAAAATTACCAAGTCCCGATATGTCATGTAAAATTCTGAGTAAAAATAATTGATGATGTGTATCTTTTAAGTTATAGCCAATTTGCAATATGCGAATGTAATTCTAATAGATTTTGATAAATAACAATTTATCAAAATCTATTATATTTATGAAGACAATTTCGTGATTACTTTTCATAAAACTCGCAAGAAACATCACAACAAGAAGGTTACTGAATATTGAAAATATATAATTGCCGAGTTCACTTTTGGAAAACAAGCCAAGCCAAGCCAAGCAAATATACAGTCGAAGATCATAGATCATGTAAATGCACAAGCCAAAAAAGTGTTGAGTGCATCGGTGTTCAGTATTGTATGAAAAGACTTGCATCCTGACTTTACTAGTGACTACATGCGAATAAATACAAAGATACCGATTTGCTTATGCTTGTTTAGATGCAGATCATGCACTCATCAGCGAAGGTCAGACTAATGAGAGAATCAAGAGTGTCAGATATTTTCACGTACAGCTTACGAACGGTGGCTTAGAGAAGGAACTCATTTCCGCGGGATCGTTGGGTGTTTGTAATCCTATACTTGAACAAAATAATTTGCTTTCTAATGATTGAAAAATCTTTTTTTATTAAATTAGAATTACGAGGTAAGGTAGCGGTCAAGGCAGCCTTTCATTCGGTCAAGAAACGAAGTTGGAACATGTTTTTTGGATACCGCAGAAAAGCACAAAGGTCAGATTTTTTGCCGTCGGAGCTATTCATCGAATATTCTCAAAAGAGCTCCGTAAGGCAGATCTGACTTGAAATGGATGCAAGAACGAGCGATGTTTATGGCGAAAGTTTATGACCATCATGAATAAGATATGGTTATGTATATGCTGATGATGGAAAGACTATGGCTCCTCCTCACTCTTCATGTCACGTCAAGTTCCTTTTGAATACTTTGAATAATAACGAGGATACTACAAACATGGCCAATTTGACACTGCCGGAGTTGGCAGAGAAGGTAGAAGTTTGCCAGAGTCGAGGACAATGATAATTAAGCACCAGACGACTAATATTTGAATGAGAAATAATGAATGGAGAGACTTACAAACTTGGAAGAGATCAAAAACGGAGAAGGGCAAACAAACTAGTTGTTACAAAGAAAAAGAAAGACGAGAAATATCATTAATTGTAACGAAACAGGCACCTGATATCTAGCCATTAAAATAACTGAAATTCTTAAAAAAAAAATTGACTGATAGTTCTTAATGAAATTGCAAAATAAATTAATGATTAATTTCCCAATACGAAATTACTTGAATAATTAAAATATATAGTGTAATGTAATGACTACACTATAATAATATTAAATTTATATAGTTGTCTCACGCCATACACACTCACACAATGCATGCAAACTCGTACACTTTTTACTACGAGTATATCTAATTCACTTGAAAATGGCTTCACGACGAAGCCGAAACATGTCGCATTAAAATAAAACTGTAATTTTTGCTTCAATTATAATATTTTGCAATTGTATTTAATTGTTTTCTATTTACATAAATTTAACAAAAATATTATAATTTATAATAATAGCACACTGTACGCATGGTTCTAGTCAGTTCACCGAATTTAGGAAACATTACACGAACCAAAATTTAAATTGGTTACCGGCTCTTGATTAACGCGTCCCGTTGGTTGGATTTAGCCGCTCCTTAGAATCGAATGATTCAGGCCTCGGTAGCGTCAAGTTAGTAATCCGATATCCATAAAAAACATATTCATTATATTATATAATACGTATTTTAAGTGATTTATATCACTTAAAATATGCCTCCGATAATACAGATTTCTTCAAGTTCCCAGGCTCCAAGAGTAATATATATTATCATGTAGATTATTTCGTTCAGAGATATCTTGATATAAAGCATGGATAGCGGTAACTGTTATTACAGATATGGAACGAATATAGAATACAATAAATAAAAACAATTATGTGATATAATGCATCATCAAGAACACATCATTATCATGTAATATGATGATTGTGTGTTGAAAATAGTCCAGTCCATTGCCTTTTTCTTATTTTGAACGAATTCCATGCACGTTATAGCTTTCCCTTACGTTTTCTATTTAAATACTCAATCGCGAAAAACCGATCAGAAAAAATGGCTAAGCGATTTCCAGCGTAATACATTAAAGAAAATGGACCATTCGCAGTATGCTAATGGAAAAATGTTCCGAAAAAAATGGGTCCATACATTTTTTTCCTCTTTTGCTATTTACCGTACCTGGCAAAGGTAATATTATAAGTAAATTGATATTGATTGACGCTTATCTCTATGCACAGCCGATTTAATCCATATAGCCGCCGTAAGCTGCTGGCAAATAGCCATGCCATCAGGTACTATATAGTAAACCTTTTTAAGTGAAAGCTTTATACAAAAGTGCTACTTAATACGAGTACATTATATAATTATCGGAAATCAAGGATTACAGAAGATTTTTGTGATGAAGTATAAAAATATATGAGTATAAGATTCTTCGTAAATGAATTTCATTTTTAAAAAATGATCGTAACGATATTTCAAATATTCATGAACCATCGTTTGATTTTGATAAATTTGATTTCTCACAGCCATTGATATTACGAGTTGTTTCGCTGGTTTAATTGTGTCTTCTTCAGATTGAACTGGGTTTTCCAGAAAATGCTGCATTTTCAACATCAAAATTGCCGGATCGTAATTTACTCACCAGTTTTGGCACTGGCGTTCTGTTAATACATCTTCTCGATACACTTTGCACTTATTTTCTTATATGAACAGCATTTTGATAATAAAAGAGTAGAATATGTGGAAAACTATACATTTTACATTCCATATTTGAAAGGGTACCAACCATAAACTTGAATTGAAACGAAATTGTTCACATACGAGTCTTGCTGTATAATTTGATAAAATATATAATCAGTATGTGGCTTCAGATGTTGGATATAAAAAAAAAACCAATTATGTCATGTTCTAAAAGATACGAAATTACTTTCGAAAGATTTTTTTTTTTAAATTCCGATAGAATTTGAAATGATTTATTATAGTTTTTTTTAATTATTCATCATTTAGTAAAATAATTGAAAAGAGAGAATGCCATGAAAGTGATATATTTATATATTTTGAAATGATTTTTCTGCAATAAAATGTTTCCATCCCCATATTTCACAAAAAAATGCTTAGTTGACATAAAATATATTCTCAGAGTTTTCTTATGACTCATTGGAATACTTTATCTTATCTGTGATAGGCGTTTCATTCATAAAATGACGATAGTAGTATTTACTCAGTAAACAGCTCACAGTTGATGAAACAATTTACATACTGACATATTATTTACCGAGCGTAAGAGTATTTTTGCGAACACGTAACACAGGAAAATTTATTTTATGTGAATTATATTTCCATAAGCGATCTTATTTCGAGAAGAGCACAGACGTATTCCTTGCATATAAAGTGCACTCGCTGAGAAATCCGCTGGATTATGAAAGACAGAAGAAAATCGAAATGTGAGTCTACTCTATATCGAGTATTGAGAGTGTTCATAACGTTATTTTGAACATAATTATTTTGTATTAAGCATCCAAAAGTCTTTGAAGTAATTGTTATAATCAAAGTCTCTATCTTAGATGGAATCTGTAAAATCATACAGTTGGGTACGACACAGGGCATTTTGCCACTCAATGTAAATTGAGGAGATCAAGGTCCAAAACAGCAATTATTGAGGAATTTACTGTGTATACAATTAAATGTGTTAATATTAATAAAGAATGCTTACGCATCGATACTGAGAATTGACCATTCCAATAATCTGCCACTCTATGTGAATTGAAGGGATCAAGGTCCGGAATGGTATCGAGAAATTTGCTGTGCAAGAAATCTAATGTATTAATATTGTTTTTATAAATGCTTACAAAACAAAGTGTCGTTTATTCGTACAATATTGTCATCATTTAATAGTTTTTTTTGCTTCACCTGATTCTAAAATCTCGATTGTAGTTGTCAACCATAAATAAATAATAAAACTATTTATAGCATATTTCTTATGAATCATATTTCATACTATGTTATCTTTATCAACTGTTTCAATAGCGAATGACGTTAATAGTATTAGCAATGGGTATTAACAAAATGCATAACTAACAGTTCTTGAAATCTGCTGAATAACTGTCATCAGCTACACCGCATATAACGATTCCTGCTAACCATTCAAATAGCAGAACGATATTACAGAGTCGTGATATTTTTTATTACTGACGTATTAACACATTCGGTCTCGTAGGAATATTAAGACTATGATACACTTCCAATCCATTATATGACAATTACACGTCGCAAAGTTCCGACAAATACATTATGTTGTCGAGTGAAGTAGCTACTGGCCTTTTAAGTGGCGATGCTGCATCATTTTATTAAAGCGTATATAAAATATAGACAGGGACCGAATGTTGGCCGGAATAAGCTAACACCCAGCTAACCTCATCAGGTCCTGGTTAGGGCACTCTATTGTCCTGGAGGGAGTAAATGCTCTCCTAAGGCGGATGAACCTTTATGGTCAACGGCATTAGGATGTGGAAATAAAGGGGAAAATACCACATTAAAGGTCTAAAAGACATCCCATGTATCAGCAAAAAAAGTGATTGCTTGGAGATCGAGATGCAAGATTCTGTTGCTGCAAACCAATCCACCGGATTGATACTACGAAGAAGATATAAAATAAAGTCGTACATTCCATGCAGTGATTCAAAAATCTGAGCTCTGGATTATTTGCCGGCGAATATAGCTCAATGGTCAAAGCGTTTGCTTTGCAAGTCAAGGATCGTGGGATCGATCCCCGACGGAGATTTAAAAAAACGATCTCTGAGCTCTAAAGTACCCCAGTTGGTGTGAATTTGATCCCTCACTCGTAAAATGTCTGTCATAGTCTATTAATTAAAATTGGTGGTAGACGAAAATCGTTCCGTGAAGACCACCCATTCATAGTAAATTCCTGTAATAATAAGGATGATGCATGAATCTCGGGCTGTAGTCTATGTGACGCTAGCGGATCAACACTCCACATGCAGCGCTTAGCCATATGCACTATGGTAACCGTCATAGAATTCCACAGATGTGAATTCACAATTACTATCACCATCTGTCGGTATTCTTCTGTACGTGTAAACATAAAAATAAATGAAAAAAAAACGACGATTGTCACTTTAAAGTATAGTTCGGTGGCTTAGAGTACTAGGGGTACGATGGTTTGGCTTTGTGAATAATAACGGGGTGAGAAAGCTGCCAAGGTAGCCAACCATACTACAGTCAGTCAAGAGGTAAGGTTGGACCTAGCTGGGAAATATACTTAAAATTGCGAATATACGTTGCTCAAAATATCTATTCGGATGCTGTAGGAGAGCTCCCTTTTTTCGTCAAGCTCCCGGACTGTCGCCGCTCGGTCGTAGACTGTAAAGAACTATACGTAGAATGTACTCGAATTAAATTTACTTTATTATTATAACACGGCCCGGCATTTATGCATTATCGTTATAGTTTTTAAGATGATGAGTCATTGAATGAGTGGTTTACGAAACTACTTCTGTCTACCATATTTTTAATTATTAAATAGGCTACGATATGTAAGCGTGACGATCAACCGGAATATTTATACAATATATGAGAACGTAAGCTAAGCAATTATTTAAAACAATATTTATATAAGCCGATATCTCCATACCCCTCAGAAATATTGATCTTATATTTTTTTACATTTATTCATAACCACAGTCATTTTATGACGATTCTCAGACATGGTTCATATAATCAAATTTCAAAAATATATTTTTCTTATAAAAACTTAGTATCAAGCAATAACAATAAAGTACCTTGAATCTAAGTCCTTTTCAAAAGTAGCTAGTATTAAATGAGTAAAGGCCACTAAATATCAAATTCAACTATTAAATCTAGACTTGAATGGGTCAATAATTATTCCTAACGCTGTGTTTTCTATGGTATTGTTTGCATATTTAAAAACATTTATATCGCGTTATTAAAATGATTAAAACCATCTAATGTGATATCACGATGCACACTGTATTATTTTTGGAATCATGATTTACTGTAATGGATAAAACCATTACTATTTAAAGTGTTATCATGAATTATTGGTCATAGTTTGAATCTTTAGACTCGATCATTTTGTGTGTTCATGGGGAATACCTAAAATATCTAACACAACATTGACCGATATAAATGTTAAATATGTTTATACGGCTCAAATCAAGAAGAAGTTTCCTACAGTCGACAGCGGAACTGGTGATACCTGAGGCCACCCTGCGGCTGAACATGTGGAGAAGCGCAACTGAGGGGAATACTTGGATTGCCCCGAAAGAGGACCTATCCCCTGGACATGACCAAGGGTGGAATATATGGAGGTCCCTTGACAGACTTCGGACCGGAGTATGCAAGACGAGGACCCAAATGAAAGCCTGACAGTTTTACAGCGGATCGACTGAATGTGACTGCGGCGTAGAGCAGACCCTGTCACACCTTCTGGAGTGTGCGCTGTGCCCGAATAGCTGCACCCAGGAAGACTTGATGATGGCCAGAAGTAACGCCATCGACGTTGCCCACTTCTGAGCAGACACGATCTGATCCTGGGCCAGGACTACTACAAATATGTCATCAAAAATAAAAAAGCAACTTCTGAAAGACACGATCTGATCCTGTTGTTTCCGACACGATTATATATATATTTATATATTTTCATAGAAATTAAGACTGTCACGCTCCGATCCGTGGAGCATACTTGGCCTTACAGCAGTTTTGTAGATTTTATCTGCATATATTATATAAACATTGGAAACATTTATCGTTTCAATTTATTTTTAATATATACATTTTATCATCTTGTCAACTGTAGGAAAACCCAAATGAGAATGAGGGTTCATTAAATATACACATACTATACATCAGATTCTTAATACGCATCAATTCATTCAGAAAAATATCGGCAGAAGCGGGATACGAATTTTAAAAAAGCTTGTGGATAAATATTGACTGATTGAATAATAACAAAATAATAATATACATACTCTGAATATATACTATAGAGACATCTATCGTCATACGATGATAACAATGGTATAAATACAAGTTCTAACGCGTGTCAGCTGACGCAGAGAAATAGCCGAGAGGGCTAAGCGGTATATAATTATATCTATTTATTGTATATTTATGTATACTATATTTTTATAAATATTTGTAAAACAATTGGAATTTCGATTATGTAAATAAATAAATAAATATAAAGACCTGGGCAAAAGGTTGGTTCCAAGGCCCGCGGTTCGCATCCCGCTTCTGCCGATATTTTTCTGAATGAATTGATGCGTATAAAGAATTTGATGTATAGTATGTGTACATTTAATTAGTAATAATATTGTAATATAGTCAATGATCTATAAAAAAAGATTAGAATATTGAAAAAATAAAATAATATTCTAATAAATATTTAATCCATATGAGAATGAGGGTTTTTTGTCATCAATGATAGTGTCATTGATATTGATAAAAAATAAATTCGGGGATAATTTTAAATGAAACATTGTGATTGTATCTTGTTATTTTGACTGTACCCTCGCACTCACAAAGAGGTTGTCGTTGCCAGTAATACGAGTATCTGTGCAGATGATATCCTCTTTGAGACTAATACTCGGGAAAACAAAATAAATCACGAAAAAAAACAAAAGTAAAATTGTTTCGTTTTTAATTTTAAATTAAATCATCATTAAATGTTCATTTTTTTTAACGCTTCGCTATCTGCCATGCGGAATCATAGGTGCCACTTAGTTGTAACGGAGACGAATATGTCGCAGAAATGCATAAATATTGTAAAGTAATAAGAAACGTGATTTTTTATTTTTATTGGTAAGGTGGTCAAACAAAAAAAGGATGCATGTTATATAAAAATACATTTTTTAATATAATTTTTAATTAATTTTAATACAAAGATTAATAAATCAAAAATATTTAGTTTTGATTCACATTTATTTTAAATGAGACCTTCTTCAATAATTATTGAAGATGGTCTCCAGGGAGGCCGAAACATGTAATCATTTAAAATAAATGTGAATAAAAAGTAAATATTTTTAATTTATCAATTCTTAAATTAAAATTTATTTAAAAATTATAATTAAGCAGTTTCACCAAGTATTGTCAGTTGCTAACCTTAATGTTATATAACAATACATTTTTTATATCAAATTAAATAATCGGTTGGCCCAAATGAACTTGAATATTTAGCTTTTTTATCTTATTTGACAAATAGACTAACATATTCATAAATTGTAATAGTACGTTGTTCGGAAAATAATTTATTTCTTTATTAACCAAATAATTATTTGTATTTGTTTTAACCTATTTGGACGCATAATACAATATGTAATTATACATTTTTAAAACTATCATAGCTGGGCTAGCTTGTGAACAAAGTACGACTGATTATACGCTGTATTTTTTGGTTGACACCTTTGTGTTTTTCATTTTACATTTTTCTCAAAAAAGACACCTGGGCTGACCCTGTTGTTTCTGACACTATTATATATATATATTAATTTTACTTTAATGCTTTTACTATGGTTCCGAATATAATGGAAAATATTCAGAAGCATTGTAATTTATTGATGAATTACATGAAATATTTTCGAATTTGCTAAGTACTTTTGTCTGCTCGTATAGTTCACAATACATGTTCGTGAAATAATGTAACAAAACGTGGATTGAAATATTTTCTACAAGCAAATAATACAATAGTGAATACAACATTAACTCGGCACAGAACAAATTATGTGGAATGTACATTGTTATGTTAAAATATAATATTGTGTACACAGTATGTCAGATTCTGTTTATTGATTTAGGCCAGAAGGCAGTCTGGATTTGACAGCTAGGGCTGCCACTTGCTACATCAATAGATATCGGATAATAGTGTGTATAGATGCTAAAGATCAAGAACTAAGAATGACGGAAACTCGTATGAGAAGATCTTCTGAACTGTAAAAATGCCTACCGATAACTAATATTCTAACAATTATGACATGTGTCAGAGAACACACAAGATATTAAAATCGCGGGTTCGTCACGTGGCCGCGTGGAGGAAGGATGCAGGAACAGATTAACAACACAAAGAACTTGTTTTTAAAGCACAATTCACATTTATTTTTCATAAAGACTTGATTTCCTCGTCTGACTGGTATAGCATTTCGCCGGCCAGACGAGAGTTAAGTTACAACTGGCGGAACACCGTGACATCCAGCGCCGCCAAGACAATCACGGCAAAAAAGGAAATTAAACATGACAGTTGCACCAAAATGAAATGGAGCAACTGTAATAACAAATAAAATGGCGTATGCAAACGCCGTGTACTTTTATTTAATTAAAACTAAAATTATTAGATATGCATGTCAGGCGAGCGAACAAAAATAAGAGACGAAATATTGTTTTTCGAGGCTTTTTGGCATCAGGCCTAAAAGAGCTATATCAAACTTATATCAATATATTGTATATTATATAAAACAATTAAGTTTAAATTCTGCTTAGATGAGGTAATACTCGTAATTATTCTAAGATATTAATGTTCTAAAAATATGATTAACTTATTATTACATCATAATTATAGCTTTTAATTTTCTTGGTATAATGTATTTTAATTGTCTTTTTAACATATAATTTGTGAAGCTACGTATCAACATATTCATAAAACGTACTCGCGTGTATGATAGTAATCGTTTCACTTTTTGTCACATCCACGCCAATGTGTCATACCATTTGAAGAAGTTTCTTTACCAAAATTAAAACGAAAACATGCAGTGGTTAATTGATGTGCCACAAAGTGGTATTTTAAAAATTGTATATGAAATTCGTCCTGTGAAAGCCACCGAAAATCCACGGAAAAATTGACGATTTCTGAATACCGTGATGAAGTTTAACGATCAAAAAAATCACATACAGTGCCAAGCCAGCAATAAAATGCGTGATCTAGTTACCAATAATATTTTTTCCAACTTAGCTTGTTAATTTTCTCCTGAATGTGATTTACTTTAAAATATATGTTAAAGTTGAATATATTTTCGTTTTTATGGTCAGATTTGGAATTACGGGTTGTGGCGTATGTGGGAATTCTCTCCTGCCACCGTTGCAGGGGTCATATTTAGGATGATCAATAGTTTATTTTTTAACGGCCTAGGCCCAATACATACGGTTTTGAATTAGAAAAAAAGAAGATGGTAATACAGAAAAAATATATAAATTAAGACAATACATTTGGACAAAACATAAACATGAGTTAATAAAACAGACATCACGCACATCAGAAGAGGTATCTGCCGGAAGGTCCTGCCCAAAAAAGTCCAAGTCACTAGAAGAGTTGACTAGTCTACATATTCTCAACTGTCTCAGATGTCCTTACATGTAACAGGCCTCTAGTGAACCGGGAGGGATATGTTAAATACTGTAATATACGTTGCACCGTTTCGCAACATTTCTACGACGTTACAATTATCCGGTAAACTATTTTATCGGTGTCCAAAGTATCAATAGTGAAGTCGGGGTAACCATGCCATCATAACCAATTAGCGCAAATAAATTGGACCTTGTAACGGAGTAATGAGCGGATATCCCGCGGGGATGAACACTAGACCTAACGATCTAATCTGATCGCGTGGACAGCCTACGTAACCATAGCGACTTTCCGAAACTATAATTTGTGCCGAAACCGATTTTCGACTTAAATTTTTTTATTTATGTAAACGCATACAGGAGAATAACGATAGATGGTAATAGTAATTCTAAAGTCTCATCTGTGGAATTCTATGATGTTTACCATGGTGCATATGATAAAGCGCTGCATGTGGAGTGTGGATCCGCCAACGTTATAGACTACAGCCCGAGATTCACGCTTCATCCTTTATTATTACAGGATTTTACTATGAATGGGTGGTCTTCACGGGACAGCTTTCGTCTACCACAAATTTTGATTAATAATCTATGAATGTCTTTTTACGGGTGAGGAATCAAATTCACACCAACCGGGGATAATACATTTTTTTTAAATTCCATCGGGGATTTAACCCACGACCTTTGGCTTTCAAAGCAAACGATTTGACCATCGAGCTATACCTGCCGGCAAATTTCAGCCGACAGGTATAGCTTCTATAGTATAGCTTTTATAGTTTCAGCTGAAACAAAGAAATGTTTCACCAACTATCCTTCATATATGAATATCACATCAATGGACATAATGAGTATATTACAACTTAAATAACTTCTTAGGTTTTCACGGCCAGATTTGATATTGTGGCTTTTGGGTTTTATATATTACAACTTGTTTACGCTTTTCGCATTAAATTCACATTCTCTTTTATCATATTACAACTGAGATATAGCAGAGCAAAAAAATTATACTGGAATTTATCAGATCTCTTAGTAAAAGTACCTAAAACTAGAATCTTTGCCCTTCACGTTTCATGGCCTAAGAATAAATTGAATTTTGCACCGAAAAAAAAACTTAAAACAACATCTTACTGTAAGTCATACAGGTATATGTATCCGATATAACTGTTAATTTTCGGTCAATTAATTCAATTAAACTCATTTAAAAATATAACGTTTAAAAATATTTAATGCAGAAGATTGTACGGTCGGCTCTGTGATATCCTTAGACGCCAAAACTGAATCCGACGTGGAGCGTAGAATAAATAAAGGATGGCTGAAATGGAGGTCTCTCTTTGGGGTTTTGTGTGATAGCAAGATTCCAGTTAGGACCAAAGATAAAATCTACAAAACTGCTGTAAGGCCAGCTATGCTCTTCGGATCGGATTGTTGGACCCCGCTGAAATGCGACGTGGATATGATTAATGTGGCAGAGATGAAGATGCTGAGGTGGGCGGGCGGTGTGGCTAGAGTTCGAAATTAGCATATTCGGAGTTCATTTGGGGTAGCCCCCATACCTGAAAAGATAAGGAAAAACCGCCTAAGATGGTATGGGCATGTGAAACCAAGAGTTGAGGACCACATGGTGAAGAAAGCCCTCAACATACCCACGCTGAGAAGAAGACCTGGAAGACTACCGGCAACCTGAACTGCAACTGTAGGCAAGGATCTGAAAACTCTGGGCTTGACCGATAATGCAGCGCAGGACGGGCAGACATGGCGAATGTGCACAAGGAGAGCCGACCCCAGATGATGAGAAATGGCAAATCTAAAGAAGAAGAAGAAGACTGTACGCTTTCTCGTGGGTAATTTCACTTCCTCGTGGGTAATTTTCAACAAATTTCAAAAATTTACAATAATTATCGAAAATATAGGCAAGGAATACAAATGTTTTGGTTATTGCATATGTTCACACTTAGACTTTGTATATTCTAAATTTTTTTTTGAGATTCTATACAAAGTTGACTCATTTTTATAAAACAATAAATCCCTGGTTTAAGCAACCAAAGCGATCTTATACGTACGTCCACTAATATTAATTCTTTTAATTACATTGTCATTTTGTGTTGATTTTTTTTAATATTGTTAAAAAAATAATTATAGTTTTATGTTTTTTATTAAAACCTTTCGCATCTTGTCGGCATAAGCCATCATAAGATTCCCTTTGACCTTTGACATCGGTTGACGTGATGTATCATTTTGCTACTTTCTTAGAATAGTTTTTTATGCATCATCCGTTAGCTAAATGATACAAGAACCAATGTGATATATGAAAATACCGCCTCACACCTACGATGCTGCTCCATGTGCCCAACAAGTTGCACATCTCAGGACCTAATGCTGGGCAACACACGAGCTATCGATGTTGCCAGATATTGAGAAAAAATAATTTGACGTCGCTGACACGAAGAAGAAGTATGAAAATAGACCAGATAAGTACATTTATGCTTCAAATACTAGTTTGATAATTGACAGTATAATTTGTATTCAAATCGAGCCATAATAAAAGGGTTAAGGCTTGTAATTTATTTTAATTTTAAAATGTTGATAAAACTTATAATACTGGGAGTAGGATAGATTGACTTTCTAAGAAATAATGAGGTAAGAGAGCAGATATTGCAGCCTGCCGTACTACAGTCGATCAATGAATGTGAACCTGGTTGGAATATGCATTAACGATGCTACAGGAGAGCATACACTACACCTGCCTATACTTCAAGACCCTGGGTCCGCGTCGTCATAAAGGCCGATTGGAACTTAACATATAATGTACAGAGCTGACATGTGATTAGACGAGGACCATAGCGGCTGAGAGAGTTTTATGGCAGCAGTTCGTGAAAACCATATAGTTCAGTTATGGGAGTAAACATGATATATATAATCGTGTCGGAAACAACAGGGTCAGATCCTGTCTGCCCAGAAGTGGGCGACGTCGATGGCGTTACTCCCGGCCATCATCAGGTCTTTCTGGGTGCAGCTATTCGGACACATTTCAAATTCCAAAAGATGTGACAGGGTCTGCTCCACGCCGCAGTCACATTCAGTCGGTCCGCTGTAAAACTGCCAGGCTTTCGTTTGTGTCCTCGTCTTGCATACTCCGGGTTGAAATATGTTAAGGGACCTCCATATATTTCACCCCTGGTCGTGTCCAGGGGCTAGGTCCTCTTTCGGGGTCAATCCAAACATTTCCCTCAGTTTCGGTTCTCCACATGTTCAGCCGCAGGGTGGCCTCAGGTATCACCAATTCCGTTGTCGAAACTTCTTCTTGATTTGAGCTTTATTATATAAAAGGGAGTGAACATGATGATGATGATGATGAAAATAATTAAAAATACTTAACATCCTTGCAATGTTGTATTGGGAGAAATTGCCTAAATTGTCGCTGAGAAATTGAACAGATTTAGAGCATACTAAGTATCGAGAGGAATCTCACCATAAATAATATCGATATGACATACTAGTAGAAGATGTACAGAGCTCTTAATACTCAGTTTTATTTTTCATACTCGTGGAGTGAGTTTGTGTAACATGTTGTATAAAGTAGTTGTATTTTAAATTTAATTTTGTTATTTTTTATGACGATAAAAGTCTATTCGATTAATAAAAATAATTACGCATTCTTTATGAAATATTATGTTTTGTTAGTAAGCATGTGCGGAAAGACCAACGGTTGAGAAAAAAAACTGTAAACGGAAAATATGTGTTTTGTTTGTGTATTGTTTGATGTCATTGGAAATGTTTGGATGTGTTTCATGAAGAGAACCAAATTTTATTCTAAAACTGACATCCCCCGTCTTTAAAAAGACGACAATTCGCAGATTCGTCACGTGGCCGCGTGGAGGAAGGATGCAGGAGCAGATTAACAACACAAAGAACTTGTTTTTGAAGCACAATTCGCGTCTATTTTTATTAAATATTGATTTTTCGTCCGACTGGTACGGCGTTCGCCGGCCGGACGAAAAGTTATCTGACAACTGCCGGAACCTGTGACATCCAGCGCCGCCAAGACAATCGCGGCAAAATAGCAAATTAAAGATGACAGTTGCACCAACATGAAATGGAGCAACTGTGATTACAAATAAAATGGCGTATACCAACGCCGTGTAATATTATATAATTAAAAGTAACATTGTTAGATGTGCATGTCAGGCGAGCAAACAAAAATAAGGGACAAAAGATCGTTTTTCGAAGCTTTACGGCATCAGCGCAAAAGAGCTATATCAAGCTGATATCAAAACAAATAAAGACACTAGTAAAAAATCCACAGCTTACCAGTGGCATTTAGGAAAGAATTTTAAAAATTGATTCTTCTTGGTCGACTTAACTGTGTATGAGTATACTCATTCTCATTGAAAATGACACTTTACAGAAACAGACAATGTAAGAGAAAATATTGTTAGTAACATTTCAATTCATGTAACCTTAAATTGTTTTTAGATTTACTTGAATATATTTCAATATTCTAATACGTGATAGATAATTGATGATCTATACCAATATTTTTTTAACAAATTGATATATTATACTATACACATACAAATCTACAGCAAATATCATTCCCAATGATTTTAAAAAATATATACATTTGTATATGCATTCAATTTAGAGCGAACGCCATCTGCAATATTAAGTTTTGACAATATAAATACGTCTTAAGTTCTCAAGTCGATAGATGGAAGCAATTGGTCAATGGACCAGAGCTGCTTAAATAATAGAACGAAAGTGCGGTTTGAATCCTGCGTCTGTCATTTTCTTTTTTACCGATATTGACGAGAGAGATGCCAATTGCGATGATATTTGCTGTATATTTGTATGCGTTTATCCATTTAATATTATTTTGATATGGATCACTTTGAGTAAGTTATTTTGAATGTTATTTTCAGAACTTGGTGGTTGTCTTAACTGTTGTCGCTGTGTGTCGCGGCTCCTTTGCTAACACTTACTTTGATGAGGCAAAAGATGACGTGAACAGCAGATTTGGCGCCATCGCAAACTACGTAAAAGGCAGTTTCAATTCCTTGAAGAACTACGTAAAAGGCAGTCTCAACGCCTTTAAGGATAATGTGAAAAGCAGTGTCAACACTGACAATGACAAAATCAAGAATAAATATAACGAATGGAAAGAATTCGCCGAATCAAATCTTGAAAGAGTCAAAGAGATGATGATGGCTTTTTATAAGATTGGGAAAGGTTTCAGTGTAGTGTTTCTTGTAATATTTATTTTACATGTCTTATATGGCATCATCAGATTTTTATGCCAAATATTTTGAGTGTAAAACTTAGTATGCCTGCCATTTTAATGACCTGTAAAAATAAAATAAATATACTTTTTGTTTAAAAAAAAATTAAAAGCCGTTTTTAATTAATTGCTTTAGTTTTCCGCAATGATACAGGTTGGGTGAAGTCCTCCTCCAAAGAGTCCCATTATTCTACCTTGTGTAATATTATTAAATTAAATAATTTAAATTCAAATTTAGAAATCCATCGATGATTGGATTTCTAGGCATTAAGATATAATATATATAGATAGATATAGTAATATGCCATAAACAACATCCTTGTCTTATCTCTTCGCCGTAGAGCAAAAACCCACTCGAACGAAACAATTGTCAAATATTAAGTAAGCACCCGAAATGGTCAAACTTGTAAGCATAAGTATGGGAAATAAATACCAGTACCGGTTTTAGACCTTGCGGTGCCCTGGGGCGATTTTTTTCTAGCGCCCCATATTATTTATCTTTAAAAAAAATATAAGAAAGATTGGTTGCTCTTGGCGCCCCTAGCTTATTCGACGCCCTGGGGCACCGATCCACTTCGCCACCCCCTAAAATCGGCACTGATAAATACCATCATAATGAAATAAAAAAATAGACAATCGAATGTGTATAGACTGCAAAAATTCAAAAGTAAATTTTTTTTTAGCAGCCTTTGTTCTCGTATATATTGCAAGGTGTGAGTGAGTAGGTGGATTTAGGTTGTAAAATGGGTTTATGTTTTATAGTGTGGTCTAATGGAAAGCGAATATGTATTTGAAAATTTTAGTGAAAATAATAAAATATGAAACAAATCTTCTTCGTGTCAGCGAAATCAAATTATTTTTGCCCAGTATCTGGCAACACTGATATCCCGTGTGTTGCCTAGCATTAGGTCTTGAGGTTTGCAGCTTCCTGGGCACATGGAGCAGGATCTTAGATGTGAGCCGGTCTGCAGGTCTCCGCAGTCGCACATAATGACTCGCCCTGATTTCCAGGTCCACCAGTCAAGGTTCTTGCCAGTTGGGAGGCCTTCCTTTGGAGTAGTGAAATCCTCTGATGCGACTTGTTGCCAGAGCCAGAATCTCTCGTTTTCAGGGCCGGATATGAGAGGCTGTGTAGATCTTAGAAAGCTGCTTCGCGACTTCAGTCTGGGTGTTGGGGGTATCTGATTATACAAGCCAGCCTGTGAGGACTCTGCATGCATAATTCAAGGCAGCATCCACTTGACTTCAATGACCCGATCGACCCCACACTGGTGCCGCATATTCTCCGGCTGAGAAACAAAGTACTCAAGCTGAAGTACAAAGACAGGGTGGTTGGGCTCCCCAGTGAGTATTGGTCAGTTTGCGGATGAGGTTATTTCTTTCGCAACTTTCTGTTTGGTGTTGCTGCAATAGCGCCTGAAGGTGAGGGTGCGATCTGCAAGGTGAGTAGATGGGTTTAGCTTGTTAAATGGGTATATGTATTATCGTGTGGTGTAATAGAAAGCCATTGTGTATTTGAAATTTTTTATGAAAATAATAAAATATAATACACATTTACATACACTTATTAATACCTTTAACAAATAATTGACGGCAAAATTATCAGATTAGTTAATTGTACTGAAGTTAAATTTCAAGATAATTAAAATCAAACTAATTTCTTTATCAAAAAAAGATAATAAATTACATAACACATATAATAATAGATTATATAAACGTGTATATTTACTTGCATAATTAACTAGACAATGGCTACCTTACGAAGTCGAAACATGTCGTCTTCCAATAAATGTAGCGGAAAAAATCTTAACAAACATGTATTTATATTTGATATTAAGGAAATCCACAAAGAATTATAGTTCGAAGAAATCAAAAAAAATAATTATAAACCATATTTCGTAGATTTTCAGATTGTTTTTTTTTTTGTGAGAATCTTTTTAGTGTTATTAAATTACATATTGAAATAATATGATTTAAATATAATATATTTTTAACATATACTATTCTTTCTATGAGTATATAGAAAGCTTTATTATTCTTCTTACAGTGACTCAATTTTATACAACAATTGATTCTTATAATTTTATAGAATTCAGCCTGAAACAACGTTTAATATTTTTGTTTACTGTTTACTCGATACCAGGCATTACCAACGCAAACATCTCATTAAATAGAAAATAATTTCATACATTGTTTTAATTTGGATGACATTTTGCACTGTTTCACTTGATGGAATACTGCAGTTTCGCTATCTATGAAAGATTCAGTGCCGGTTTTAGGGGGTGGCGCAGTGAGTTGTTGGCCCAGGGCGTCGAATGAGCTAGGGGCGCCGAGGGAAATCTCTCTCATATATATATTAAATACAAACAATATGGGGCGCCAGAAAAAAAATCCTTAGGGTGCCGCAGGGTCTAGAGCCGGCACTGGAAAGATTTATCAGGTCAAATATGCACAAACGTACTTGCAAGCATTGCACGTTTGTGAACATTGGAACTGATGAAGCTTTCATAGATCGCAAAACTGCAGTATCCTTCAAGTGAATCGGTGCTCGATGTGATCCATTTAAAAATCACGTAATATATTGTTGTCTAACGTCTTATGTTTTAACGGACAAATCTGATATTGTGGCTTTTGGGCTTAGCCGTGTGTGGCGAATTACCAATTTCCAATATTTTGACTTAAAAATAAATGTGAAATAAAACTTAATATTTTTACTTGGTTATTTTTTTTCTTACGCATTTTCACCGAGATTGTCAGTTAATAACCTTAAAGATAATAAGAATATTTATTTATTATTTGATTTATACAAAAATAAACCCAACCCAAGTAAGTGATCTTACACGTATGTCAATATTTTTTTTTTCATTTGATTTAATTTTCATTTTGTGATATTATTTTTACAATATGTATTAATTTATTAAAATTGTTAGTTTTCTGTTATGCATTAAATATTTTTTAATTTTTTTATTTACTATATCCGTTACATATTTAGAGCATATGGACTCCGAAAATTGCCATTTTTATAGTTCTGTAAGCTCATCTCGTGTATACCTTGTCCCAGAACTCTTGTATACCCGGAGGTCCACGTGGAAATATAGATGATTACGTGAGCCTCCAGGGAAAGAGTCCGCGAACTTGCATAGACTGCGACTGTAGTACCAGAGAAATATTTGGGTGTTGAATAATCAGGATTTTTTTTTTTAAGAGGATTGGATTATCAGCCCGACGCTCCCTAGGGGCTAGACATTTTTTTTATCGGTTTAAGGGGTGGCTCAACCTTACCTGGGGCAACTTAGATTAAATTAAATAAATCAAGCTAGGTCGGGATTTGAACCGACCGCGTCTGGGTGTCAAACAAAGGTTCTTGACCCTTTCGTTACGGCTCGGTGGAATACAAAATATACTGTCAATACGGCGTGAATTTTTCAAACCATTTTTTTTTGCTTAAAACTAGTATTTGAAACATAAATGTACTTATCTGACCTATTTTCATATATAACATTGGTTCTCATATGCTTTAGCTATCAGATGATGCATAAAAACTATTATAATTAACAAACGTTCATTATGTAACTCCATACATGTGGTGACATTGACACATGTAACATACAGAAAAATCGCTCCTGTGATGAAACCTAACGACATTTATTTACATGCTTTACAGATTCCTGTAAGTAATACATACTGGTTAATAAAGGGAGTGAATGCACTTCCAATTTCCTACCGTAGATGTGCACAATGAGTACTGAAATTAGCAAAATGATATATTACGTCAACCGATGTCAACGGTCGGGGAATCTTTGACGGCATATGCCTACAACCGATGCGAAAGGGTTAAGAAAGTTTATTTCTTAAATAGCTCGTCATTTATTACAAAAAGGCTGATTTTAATGTTGATAAAATTTATAAAATAGCTAAACGTTCGTACAATGTTACATTGCGAAAAAACCTTTATTTTCATAGGGAACGTGTTATTGTTTGTTAAGTTTATGAGCTGATTTCGGGAATAGTGACGCTTAGATGATCGACAGTGAACTCTATATAAAATAAATCTAAAAATCTATTATAAATAAGATCGATAGGATAAAGAACATGCTAAGAGCTCTTCTAAGACTCAGTTTATTCAAAACCCGTGAAGTGATATTGTGTGAAATGATATATAAGGTAGTAAATTTTTCAAATATCTTTTAATTTATTTTTACAACAATAATACCATCATCACCATAATATGTCCGCCTGCTAACTGGATTCACGAACTGCCACCATAATCTTCGCCTCATCCCAAGTTATCTCCGTCTCCCGCAGCTCTGCCGATTACAATCTATGCAGAGTTCCCGATGGCCTTCCAGATCGGCTCGAGCCTGGGGACTTGAAGAAAAGGCAGCTATTGATTTTACTTTTCTGCGGCATTCTTTATATATACCCCAGCTAGGTCCACCTTCGCGTCTTTATCGACTATAGTATGGAATTGGCTGCCTTGTCCACTCTTTCACCTCGTCATTCCTCACAAAGTCAAACCATCGTACACCCAGTATTCTACGCAGGCATCTGTTCTTGAATCTCTTTATACGGCTTCATTGGCTCTTGTTAAGATTCCAAGATTATACATAGTGAAACATTTTAATCAATCATTCAAATTTAATGATACTTTACAAACATTGTCACAAACAACAACATTTTTTGACACATTTTCATGTCATTTTTTTTTATTTTACTTTGAGTGCATATTAATTCTTTTGAACGTTATTTTCAGAATTTTTTGGTTCTTTTTGCAGTCGTTGCGCTGTGTCACGGTGTCTTTGAGAGCCTGAGCAACTTTGGTAAGACTATCGCACACAAAGCCTCGGAAGTCAATGAGGCTGTCCATCATGGAGCGAATACTTTTAAGAACCAAGTGATGAGTGCAAAGGCAAAGGACGATGTGAGAGGCAGACTCAACACCGTCAAGGACAATGTGAGAGGCGGACTCGACACCGTCAAGGACAATATGAGAGGCGGACTCAACACCGTCAAAGACAATGTGAGAGGCGGACTCAACACCGTCAAGGACAAAGTGAGAGGCGGACTTAACACCGTCACGGACAAAGTGAAAGGCGGATTCAACGCCGTTAATGATAAATTGAAAGACGGAGTCAATGTCTTTAAGAACAAGATTATAGGTGGATTTAATTTTGTCAAAAACAAATTAAACGGATTGAAAGAATCTATCGGAGCAGTTCTAGGAAAAATCAAAAGCCTCATCGCAAGGAAGCTGTTGGAACATTTCGAAATTGCAATAGTTTGCGGTGTTGTGTTTCTTGTAATATTCGGTTTGTCTTTTATACTTTATATGAAAATGTTCGTTAAGCAATACTTCTTTTATTGCCCGTGTTGACCTGCAAAAAAGTAGATAT